>AWOL01S0049983.1:8864-22242 GCA_000715115.1 Nicotiana otophora
AGACCCTCGGCATCCTTCCCTCCAAGAACTCCCCACCTTGCTCTTGGGGTGACTCGAACTCATAACCTCTTGGTTGGAAGTGGAGGGTGCTTACCATCAGAGCAACCCACCTTGTCTAAAATGAAAGAAACCCTAGAACAAAAAAAGATAGATGGGGACTTCAAGGTCTGTGAACGCCGACATATCTACCTTGAATCTCTGGATAGCGTTCCAATAGCAAAATCTCGATCAACCCGAGTCGGTACCAAAATCTGCACAGAAAGTGCAGAGTGCAGTATCAGCACAACCGGCCCCATATACTGGTAAGTGTCGAGCCTAACCCCGACGAAGTAGTGATGAGGCTAAGGCAAGGCACCTACAAATCAACCTGTACAGTTTAACAATGTATATACAAATAACAGTAATGAAGAATTAGACAGGAGATGTTGGGAGGGGGAAACATGCTGGGGGAAATACGAGATAAAGAACTACAACAGAATGATAACTGGAACAACCAATATATTATAAATCAACAGGAATACAAATACAGTAAAGGAAAAATGTACGACATCACCCTTCGTGCTTTTACTCTCAATCTCACCATAAATCAATAGAAACGGCACGACATCACCCTTCGTGCATTAACTCTCATAATATGGCACGGCATCACCATTCGTGCATTAACACTCACAATATGGTACAGCATCACCCTTCGTGCATTAACACTCACAATATGGCACGGCATTACCCTTCGTGCATTAATATTCACAATATGGCACGGCATTACCCTTCGTGCATTAACACTCTCCGTTACCATAATGCAATGCATAAAAAACAACAGGGAGATAGAATAACAAGTACAAGCCTTACTTCAACATTTGGTTCCATAATATCAATCTCAACTTTGAAATAAATTCTCAATTATCACCAGAAAATTCGTAAACATGATGAGAACGATCAATTTACCAACACTAGTATAAACACATAGCAATTAGGCATAGGAAAGAGACAATATAAGAAAAATGGAAGAAACATGGAAAATAGGTAAATTGGCGGCGCATAAGTACTCGTCACCTCACATATACGCCGCTCACATGAATTTCACATAGCAAATAGTCTAAAGTTCCTAATTCCCTCAAGTCGGGGTTAGACACAATACTTACCTCGCTCCGAAGGCCACTTAATACTCAATCACAACTTTTCCTTTAGAATTCACCTCCAAACAACTCGTATCTATTCAAAAATGACTCAATATCATCAAATATTGCTAAAGGAATCAATTATATTGCATAAATTTAGATTTCATAAATTTTCCTCCAAAAAGTCAAAAATCGTACCCGGGTCCGCTTGGTCAAAACCTGAGGTTCGGACCAAAATACATTCACCCATTCACCCCCGATCCCGGATATATAATTGGTTTTAGAATCCGATCTCAAATTGTGGTCTAAATCCCCAAATTTTTGAAATCCCTAGTTTCTACTCACACCCATAATTCTACCATTAAAACTCTAGATTTTAGGTTGAAAATGCATGAAATGAAATGGGTAATTGAAAGAAAATGGTTTAGAATCACTTACCAACACTTTGTGGAAGAAAATAACTCTTGAAAATCGCCTCTAGTCCGTTTGGTTCTTGAAAATGTGGAAAAATGGCTTAATCCCGTGTTTGATTCTGTTTTAAGTGCTAGGCGACAATGTTCATCGCGATCGCATGAACACTGTCGTGTTCGCAAAGAGCAGCCTCCTAAGGACTTACGCGATCGCGGATGGCTCTACGCATTCGCGAAGGTTTAGCCCGTCTTACCTTCGCGTTCGCATGAAAGGGCTCGCATTCGCATAGAGCTTTCCCAGGTCCCCCACCCAGCCTAGCTAAAGCTACGCGTTCGCGTAGAGCAACTCCCCCCAATGCTCCGCGTTTGCGACCATGGTCTCGCGTTCGCGTAGAGTAAATCCTCCCCAGCCCAGGTTCCCTTCGCGATTGCAAAAGTGACTATGCGATCGCGAAGCACAACATATCAGATACCAGATACAGCAGAAACACCAAATTTTCTTAAGTCTAAAACATCCCGTGGCCAATCCGAAGCTCACCCGAGCCCTCGGGGCTACAAACCAAACATGCACACAAGTCTAAAAACATCATATGAACTTGCTCGCGCGATCAAATCGCCAAAATAATACCTAGAACTATGAATTTAGCACCAAATCAAATAAAATTCTCAAGAACACTTTAAAATTCCTATCTTCTCAACTGGACATCCGAATCACATCCAATCAACTCCGTTTCTCACCAAGTTTCACAGACAAGTCTTAAATATTATAATGATCCTCTACCGGGCTCCGGAACTAAAATATGGACCCGGTACTAACAATGCCAAACATCAATCAATTCTTATGAACAAATAAATTTTCAGACTTTTAATTTTCATCAAAAATTCATAACTCGAGCTGGGGACCTCCAAATTCGATTACGGGCATACGCCCAGGTCCCATAATTCGATAAGGACCCACCGGGACCGTCAAAACACGGATCTGGGTTCGTTTACCAAAAATGTTGACTGAAGTCAACTAAAATCTACTTTTAAGGTAAAACATCTTATATTCATCAATTTTCAACATAAAAGTTTTCCGAAAACACGCCCGGACTGTGCACGCAAATCGAGAAGGGCAAAAATAAGATTTTTAAGGCTTAAGAGCACATGTTCGAGTTCTTAAACATAAGATGACCTTTTGGGTCATCACATTCTCCACCTCTAAAACAACCGTTCGTCCTCGAACGGACATAGAAAAGTACCTGAGCTGGTGAAAAGGTGGGGATATCTACTCTGCATATCGAACTCGGACTCCCAAGTAGCTGCCTCAATAGACTGACCTCCACTGCATTAGAACTGAATGGTAACTATTTGATCTCAACTGGCAAACTTGCAGGGCTAGAATATCCACCGGCTCCTCCTCGTAAGTCAATTCCTTGTCCAATTGGACAGAGCTAAAATCTAACACATGGGACATATCACCATGATGCTTTCAAAGCATGGACACATGGAATGCCGAATAAACAATAGCTATACTAGGTGGCAACGCAAGCCTTTAAGCCACATCTCCCACCCTCTCTAGAATCTCAAAAGGGCCGATATACCTAGGGCTCAACTTGCCCTTCTTTCCGAACCTCATTACACCCTTCATAGGTGATACCCGAAGCAATACTCTCTCCCCGACCATGAATGCAACATCACGAACTCTGTCGTCGGCATAACTCTTCTGCCTTGACTGAGCTGTGCGAAGTTGATCCTAAATAATCTTGACCTTATCCAAGGCATCTTGTACTAAGTCTGTGCCCAATAACCGAGCCTCCCCCAGCTCGAACCACCCAACTGGCGACCGACACCGCCGATCATATAATGCCTCATAGGGAGCCATCTGAATGCTTGACTGGTAGCTGTTATTGTAGGCAAACTCGGCAAGGGGCAAGAACTGATCCCACGATCCTACGAAATCTATAACATATACGTAGAGCATATTCTTCAAGATTTGAATAGCTCGCTCGGACTTCCTGTCCGTCTGAGGATGGAATGTTGTGCTCAACTCAACCCGTGTACCCAACTCACACTGTACTACCCTTCAGAAGTGCAAGGTGAACTGGGTACCTCGATCAGGAATGATAAACACGAGCACACCGTGAAGATGGACGATCTCACGAATGTAAATCTCTGTCAACCGCTCCGAAGAATAGGTAATTGCCACATGAATAAAGTGTGCTGACTTGGTCAGCCTGTCCACAATGACCCAAACTGCATTGAACTTCCTCTAAGTCCTCGGTAGTCCAACAACAAAATCCACAGTAATACGCTCCCACTTCCACTCAAGAATCTCTATCTTCTAAAGCAAACTACCAGGTCTCTGATGCTCGTGCTTTACCTGTTGGCAATTTAGACACCGAGTTGCATGTGCAACTATGTCTTTCTTCATTCGCCTCCACCAATAATGCTGCCGTAAGTCCTGATACATCTTGGTGGTGCTCGAATGAATAAAATACAGGGAACTGTGGGCATACTCATGAATCAACTCACGAAGTCCATCCACATTAGGCACATAAATACGACCCTGCATCCTCAAAACTCCATCATCTCCAACAGTAACCTACTTGGCACCACCGTGCCGCACTGTGTCTCTAAGGACAAGTCAATGAGGATTGTCATCCTGCCGATCTCTGATGCACTCAAACTAAGAAGACCGAGCAACTGTACAAGCTAGAACAAGATTAGGCTTAGAAACATCCAACCTCACGAACTGGTTGGCCAGGGCCTGAACATCTAATGCAAGCGGTCGCTCACTAACTAGAATATAAGCAAGGCTACCCATACTAGCTGACTTTCTACTCAAAGCATCAGCCACCACATTGGCCTTCCCAGTATGATACAATATAGTGATATCACAGTCTTTCAATAGCTCCAACCACCTCCTCTGCCTCAAATTGAGTTCCTTTTGCTTGAATAAATATTGCAAGCTCCGATGATCCGTGAATACCTCACATGGCACGCCGTAAAGATAGTGCCTCCAAATCTTCAGCGCGTGAACAATGGCTTCCAGCTCTAGATCATGAACAAGGTAATTCTTCTCATAAACCTTCAGCCGCCACGAAACATATGCAATAACCTTGCCACCCTACATCAATACCGCACCCAGACCAATACGAGATGCGTCACAATATACTGTATAAGATCCTGAACCTATCGGTAATACCAATACTGGTGCTGTAGTCTAAACTGTCTTGCGCTTCTGGAAGCTCACCTTACACTCGTCTGACCACCTGAACGGGGTACCCTTCTGGGTCAATCTGGTCAACCCTCCACAAACCGATGGTAGTAGCCCGCCAAACCCAAGAAACTACGGATCTCTGAAGGTGATGTGGGTCTAGGCCAGTTCTGAACTGCCTAAATCTTCTTAGGATCCACCCGAATACCCTCTGCTGATACAACATGACCCAAGAAAGCAATTGAATTCAACCAAAACTCGCATTTTGAGAACTTAGCATATAACTGGCTGTCTTTCAGAGTTTGAAGAACGATCCGAAGGTGCTGCTCATGCTCCTCTCGAATGTGGGAGTAGATCAAGATATCATCAATAAACACAATCATAAAGGAATCCAAGTAGGGCTTGAACACCCGGTTCATCAAATCCATGAATGCTGCTGGGGCATTTGTCAGCCCAAATGGCATAACTAGAAACTCGTAATGCCCATTCTGAGTCTGACAAGCTGTCTTAGGGACATCAGATGCCCTAATTATCAACTGATGGTAGCCAGATCTCAAATAAATCTTCAAAACCACATTGGCGCCCTCAAGCTGATCAAATTAATCATCAATCCCCGACAACTCCCCCCAATGCTCCGCGTTTGCGACCATGGTCTCGCGTTCGCGTAGAGTAAATCCTCCCCAGCCTAGGTTCCCCTTCGCGATCGTAAGAGTGACTACGCGATCGCGAAGCACATCATATCAGATACCAGATACAGCAGAAACACCAGATTTCTTAAGTCTAAAACATCCCGTGGCTTATCCGATACTAACCCGAGCCCTCGGGGCTCCAAACCAAATATGCACATAAGTCTAAAAACATCATACGAACTTGCTTGTGTGATCAATTTGCCAAAATAACACCTAGAACTATGAATTTAGCACCAAATCAAATGAAATTCTCAACAACACTTTAAAATTTCTATCTTCTCAACTGGACGTCCGAATCACGTCAAATTAACTCCGTTTCTCACCAATTTTCACAGACAAGTCTTAAATATTATAATGAACCTGTACCGAGCTCCGAAACTAAAATATGGACCCGGTACTAACAATGCCAAACATCAATCAATTCTTATGAAGAAATAAATTTTCAGACTTTTAATTTTCATCAAAAGTTCATAACTCGAGCCGAGGACCTCCAAATTGGATTCCGGGCATACGCCCAGGTATCATAATTCGATACGGACCCACTGAGACTGTCAAAACACGGATCCGGGATCGTTTATCAAAAATGTTGACTGTAGTCAACTAAAATCAACTTTTAAGGCAAAAATTCTTAATTGCATCAATTTTTCAACATAAAAGTTTTTCGGAAACACGCCCGTACTGTGTACGCAAATAGAGGAGGGTAAAACTGAGATTTTAAAGGCTTAAGAGCACATATTCGAGTTGTAAAACATAAGATGGACTTTTGGGTCATCACATTCTCCACCTCTAAAATAATCGTTCATCCTCGAACGGACATAGAAAAGTACATGAGCTAGTGAAATGATGGGGATATCTACTTCAAATCCGCTCCAAAGTAGCTGCCTCAATAGGCTGACCTCTCCACTGCACTCGAACTGAAGGGAAACTCTTTGATCTCAACTGGAAAACTTGCCGGGCTAGAATAGTCACCGACTCCTCCTCGTAAGTCAATTCCTTGTCCAACTGGATAGAGCTGAAATCTAACATATGGGACGGATCACCGTGATACTTCGAAGCATGGACACATGGAATACCGGAAGAACAGTTTCTAAACTAGGTGGAAACGCAAGCCTGTAAGCCACATCTCCCACCCTCTCTAGAATCTCAAAAGGGCCGATATAACTAGGGCTCAACTTGCCCTTCTTTCCGAACCTCATTACACCCTTCATGGGTGATACCCGAAGCAACACTCTCTCCCCAACTATGAATGCAGCATCACGAACTCTGCCGTCGCATAACTCTTCTGCCTGGACTAAGCTGTGCGAAGTCGATCCTGAATAATCTTGACCTTATCCAAGGCATCCTGTACAAATTCTGTGCCCAACAACCGAGCCTCACCCAGCTCGAACCACCTAACTGGCGACCGATATCGTCGACCATATAATGCCTTATAGGGAGTCATCTGAATGCTCGACTAGTAGCTATTGTTGTAGGCAAACTCTGCAAGGGGCAAGAACTGATCCCACGATCCTCCAAAATCTATAACATATGTGCGGAGCATATCCTCCAAGATCTGAATAGTACGCTCGGACTGCCCGTCCGTCTGAGGATGGAATGCTGTGCTCAACTCAACCAGCGTACCCAACTCACGTTGTACTACCCTCCAGAAGTGTGAGGTGAACTGCGTACCTCGATCTGAAATGATAGACACAGGCACACCGTGAAGACGGACGATCTCACGAATGTAAATCTCTGCCACCCGCTCCGAAGAATAGGTATTTACCACTGGAATAAAGTGCGTTGACTTGCTCAGCCTGTCCACAATGACCCAAACTGCATCGAACTTCCTCTGAGTCCATGGGAGTCCAACAACAAAGTCCATAGTGATACGCTCCCACTTCCACTCAGGAATCTCTATCTTCTGAAACAAACCACCAGGTCTCTGATGCTTGTACTTTACCTGCTGGCAATTTAGACAATGAGTTACATATGCAACTATGTCTTTCTTCATTCGCCTCCACCAATAAAACTGTCGCAAGTCCTGATACATCTTGGCGGCGCTCGGATGAATAGAATACCAGGAACTGTGGGCCTCCTCAAGAATCAAATCACGAAGTCCATCCACATTAGGCACACAAATACGACCCTACATCCTCAAAACTCCGTCATCTTCAACAGTAACCTGCTTGGCACCACCGTGCCGCACTGTGTCTCTAAGGATAAGTAAATGAGGATCCTCATCATGCCAATCTCTGATGTGCTCAAACAAAGAAGACTGAGCAACTGTACAAGCTAGAACATGGCTGGGCTTAGACACATCCAACCTCACGAACTGGTTGGCCAGGGCCTGATCATCCAATGCAAGTGGTCTCTCACCAACTAGAATATAAGCAAGGCTACCTATACTAGCTGACTTTCTACTCAAAGCATCGGCCCCCACATTGGCCTTCCCAGTATGATACAATATGGTGATATCATAGTCTTTCAATATCTCCAACCACCTCCTCTGCCTCAAATTGAGTTCCTTCTGCTTGAACAAATATTGCAAGCTCCGATGATCCGTGAATACCTCACATGGCACGCCGTAAAGATAGTGCCTCCAAATCTTCAGCGTATGAACAATGGCTGCCAGCTCTAGATCATGAACAAGGTAATTCTTCTCATGAACCTTCAGCTACCACGAAGCATATGCAATAACCTTGCCACCCTGCATCAATACCGCACCCAGACCAATACGAGATGCGTTACAATATACTGTATACGATCCTGAACCTATGGGTCATACCAATACTGGTGCCATAGTCAAAGCTGTCTTGAGCTTCTAGAAGCTCACCCCATACTCATCTGACCACCTGAACGGGGCACCCTTCTGGATCAATCTGGTCAACGGGGCTGCTATAGATGAAAATCCCTCCACGAACCGATGGTAGTAGCCGCCAAACCCAAGAAACTACGGATCTCTATAGGTGATGTGGGTCTAGGCCAGTTCTGAACTACCTCAATCTTCTTAGGATCCACCTGAATACCCTCTGATCATACAACATGACCCAAGAAAGGAACTGAACTCAACCAAAACTCATATTTTGAGAACTTAGCGCATAACTGGTTGTCTTTCAGTGTCTGAAGAACAATCCGAAGGTGCTGCTCATGCTCCTCTCGAATGTGGGAGTAGATCAAGATATCATCAATAAAAACAATCACAAAGGAATCCAAGCAGGGCTTGAAAACCCGGTTCATCAAATCCATGAATGTTGCTGGGGTATTTGTCAGCCCAAATGACATAACTAGAAACTCGTAATGCCCATACTGAGTCCGACAAGCTGTCTTAGGGACATCGGATGCCCTAATCCTCAACTGATGGTAGCCAGATCTCAAATTTATCTTCGAAAACACCTTGGCACCCTGAAGCTGATCAAATTAATCATCAATCCTCGATAATGTATATTTGTTCTTGATGGTGACTTTGTTCAACTGCCGATAATCTATACACATCCTCATCGATCCATCTTTCTTCTTCACAAACAACACCTGTGCACCCCAGGGCGAGATACTAGGTCTAATGAAGCCCTTATCAAGCAAATATTGCAACTGTTCCTTTAATTCTTTCAACTCTGGTGGGGCCATGCAGTATGGCGGAATGGAAATGAGCTGAGTGCCTAGAGCCAAATCAATGCAGAAATTAATATCCCTTTCGGGTGGAATCCCTGGCAGGTCTGCAGGAAATACCTCTGGAAACTCACGAACAACAGGCACTTAATCCATAGAAGGAACCTCCGCACTAGTATTACGGACATAAGTCAAATAAGCTAGATACCCCTTCTCGACCATATGCCGAGCCTTCACATAAGAGATAACCCTGCTAGTAGAATGGCCAAGAGTCCCTTTCTACTATAATCGAGGCAACCCCTGCAAGGCTAAGGTCACCGTCTTCGCGTGACAATCTAATATAACATGATAAGGTGACAGCCAATCCATACCCAATATGACATCAAAATAAACCATATCAAGAAGTAGAAGATCTACATGAGTCTCAAGACTCCTAATGGTGACCACACACGAACGATAAACACGATCTACGATAATATTATCTCCCACAGGTGTGGACACATACACAAGAGCACTCAAAGAATCACGAGGCACAACTAACTATGAAGCAAAATAGGATGACACGTAGGAGTAAGTAGATCTCGGATAAAATAGAACTGAAGAATCTCTACTGCAAACTGAAACAGTACATGTGATAACAGCGTCAGATGACTCAGCCTCAGGCCTGGCTGGGAAAGAATAACACCGGGGCTGGGCCCCACCACCCTGAACTAACTATGAAGCAAAATAGGATGACACGTAGGAGTAAGTAGATCTCGGATAAAATAGAACTGAAGAATCTCTACTGCAAACTGAAACAGTACATGTGATAACAGCGTCAGATGACTCAGCCTCAGGCCTGGCTGGGAAAGAATAACACCGGGGCTGGGCCCCACCACTCTGAACTACGTCCCTAGGACGGCCTTTAACTGGCTGGTCTCCACCTCTAACGGCCCGACCTCCATCCCTAATAGTCTGGCCTCTACCTCTGACTGCCTGAGCCCTGCCTCTGTGTGATGACCCAAAATATTATCTTTAAATTTAATAATTAATTTTGTATTCTAAGACCTCAAAAAAGCACTATTTATTATTCCCCGACTTGCGTGCGCAGTCCGTAAAATTTTTCGGAAAGTTTTCAGGTGAAAAAATGAATTAAAATGTGAATTAGAGCTTTAAAACTCAACTGAGTTGACTTTGGTCAACATTTTGAGAAATCAGACTAGGATCAGTGTTTTGAAAGTTTTGGTAGGTCCGTATCGTGATTTGGGACATAGGCGTATGTCCGGAATCAAATTCCGAAGTCCCTAGCCCGAGATATAGAATTTTGATGAAAAACTAAAAGTTTAAGTTCAAATAGTGACCGGATGTCAAATTATGTGCAAATGACCCCGAAATAGAATTTTGATAATTCCAGCAGCTCCGTATGGTGATTTTGGACTCAGGAGTGTGATCAGAATTTTATTTGGAAGTCCGTAGTAGAATTAGGCTTGAAATGCCAAAAGTTAAATTTTTGGGAAGTTTGACGGGGGGGTTGACTTTTTGATATCGAGGTCGGAATCCGATTCTGGAAATTGAAATAGGTGTGTTATATCATTTATGACTTGTGTGCAAAATTTGAAGGTATTCCGAATTGATCTGATGTGTTTCGGCACAAGATATAGAATTTGAAAGTTCAAAGTTCATAGATTTTGATTTGAGGTACGATTAGTCGTTTTGATATTGTTTGATGTGATTTGAAGCCTCAACTAAGTTCGTATCGTATTTTGGGACATGTCGGAATAATTGGTTAAGGTCCCGAGGGTTTCGGGTGGAATTCGGAAAGTAAAAGGAATGGATTTCGGACAAAGAAGGTTGCTGGAAATTTGCAAAAAGTTCGCCAGAAATTTCTAGTATGTGGAGCCAACTTTAGAAGCTTATATCTCGTAATTCATAAAGAATCGGAAAACTTTCAAAACATAAAAATTGTAGTCGTTTGTTTCTAGTTTCCAAAAGGTTAAACCATTCATTATTTGGAAATTTGTATAGAAAGTTATGGTAGATTGAATGAAGGCTGGTAGAGCAATTTCGCCAGAAATTCTGATGCATGGAACCGACTTTGGAAGCTTATATCTCGCAATTCATAAGGAATGAAAAAAGTTGCAAAACATGAAAGTTGTAGTCGGTTGATTGTAGTTTTCATAAAGTTAAACCATTTATCATTTGGACATTTGTACATAAAGTTATGATCAATTTAAGGAAGGCTAGTAGAGCAGTTTCTGGTGGAATTTTAGTGACGAAAAATAGACTTTTAGTGACGAAAAATGGACTTTTAGTGACGGATTGGCAGAAACTTAAGGACCAAAAATGGTCATTTTATTCGTTTCGTTTTGGATTTTTGGAGCACGGTTCTTGGACGAGTTTTGGGCGATTTTCACGGGAAAACGTTGGGGTAAGTGTTCCTTATCCTATATTGATTATATTTCATGATTCCATACTCATTTATATCATGAATCCATGAATGTATGGAAGAAAAATCAAGATTTTTGCAAAATTTTCCAAATATGAAAATTTAAGATTTGGAGGTCGAGTTGTTATCGGATTTTGGTAAAATTGGTATGGGTAGACTCGTAATTGAATGGGTTGTCGGATTTTTTAAGTTTCGCAAATTCCGAGATGTGTGCCCCACGGGCAAATTTTGAACTAATTTCGGATTTTAATGAAAATATAATATTTTCTTATGAAATTGATTACTATAATTTTTGTTGACTGTATCGAATTAATTATGACTAGATACGTGTCGATCGGAGTCGGAAAATCGAGGAAAAAGCATAATACTTGGTTAAATTGGAGCAAGTCGAAGTAAGTGACTTATCTAACCTTGTGTGGGGAAAATTTCTCCTAGCATTGATATTAATGTGATTATTGAAATGTGTTAAAAGTCGTGTACACGAGGTGGCGAGTATGTACACGGGCTAAATGTAAAAGATTATATTTTTATATTGTGTAGATCATTATTGCGCATTTATTAAATTATTTTATATTGTTATATTCTTCATCATTGATCTGTGATATATATATTTTAAATTTGTTTGCCTTTTTCTGCTAATTGTTTTACCTATTTAATTGAAACTTGGTTTCTTTTATACTGTGCATTATTTGAAGGTTGATTTTCTTTAAATTAAATATTATTAATATGAAGTATTTGACATTTCTAAATTTGATATTGAAGCAACGTTTTAAAAATCTAAAATATTATTTTTCTGAATTATTTATTCTTGAATATTTTCGTAAGGTTTTTGTTTTTTGGATTATTCTGGCATGGGCCATGAACTCTTTATTATTGAAAAATATTGTTGTTCAGGTTTTTGTGGAAAAATGGAAATATTGGGCACTTGGGGTGCAAATTGTGATATATTGTGATATTGATACGCATGCGGTGGTGTAAGGTCTGGGTGTTGAAACGCATGCGGTGAGATAAAGGTGGCTTGATACGCGTGGCTAGTAGGGGGGACTACTAGAAGTCATGCGGTGTGATAAGGGTGGCTAAAACGCGGGATGCTATTTCGGAAAAATAATATTTTCTTTAAATAAATTGTGAAGGCTCCCGTGGTGATATAAGGAAATGAGATTTTGTGAAAGTATTTATAGTTTTGGACTACGAGGCGGTACCTCGGTAGTACCCTTGTTGATATTGATTTATGGCCATAGTTGCCTTCGATTAATTATTGTGATTTTCATAAAGTTGAAGGAAATTCTGTTTTGATTCCACGAGATATTATTTGCAATTATTTGGTGTCATTAAATGTGACATACTATTTGATTCATTTCCAGTGTCATTTTATTTTACTATATTGTTAAACATTTTACCATGCCATTATTTATTCTCCAGTAGGGCCTGACCTGACCTCGTCACTACTCTACTGAGGTTAGGCTTGGCACTTACTGGGTACCACTGTGGTGTACTCATACTACGCTTCTGCACATCCGTTTGTGCAGATCCAGGTACATCTTATCAGACCACGCATTAGTAAACTAGTTGTACGAGGAGACTTTGAGGTATATCTGCCAGCGTCCGCAGACTCCGGAGTCCCCTTCTATCTTACTATGTTGTCTTCCTTATTTGCTTTAGACTCTGATGTATAGAGATATAGAGAATAAATTCTTAGAAGCTTGTGACTTATTTCTACCGGGTTTTGGGAGTTTAAATTGTAGTTTATTTATTTCAGATATTTATTATTGTTATTCTACATTGATAGGCTTACCTAGTCTTAGAGACTAGATGCCATCACGACATCCTACAGAGGGAATTTGGGGTCGTGACAAGTTGGTATCAGAGCTCTAGGTTCATAGGTGTCATGAGTCACAAGCAGGTTTAGTAGAGTCTTGCGGATCAGTACAGAGACGTCTGTACTTATCTTC
>AWOL01S0049983.1:41217-81535 GCA_000715115.1 Nicotiana otophora
CCCCCCAATGCTCCGCGTTTGCGACCATGGTCTCGCGTTCGCGTAGAGTAAATCCTCCCCAGCCCAGGTTCCCCTTCGCGATTGCAAAAGTTACTATGCGATCGCGAAGCACAACATATCAGATACCAGATACAGCAGAAACACCAGATTTTCTTAAGTCTAAAACATCCTGTGGCCAATCCGAAACTCACCCGAGCCCTCGGGGCTACAAACCAAACATGCACACAAGTCTACAAATATCATATGAACTTGCTCGCGCGATCAAATCGCCAAAATAATACCTAGAACTATGAATGTAGCACCAAATCAAATAAAATTCTCAAGAACACTTTAAAATTCCTATCTTCTCAACTAGACATCCGAATCACATCAAATCAATTCCGTTTCTCACCAAGTTTCACAGACAAGTCTTAAATATTATAATGATCCTCTACCCGGCTCCGGAACTAAAATACGGACCCGATACTTACAATGCCATATATCAATCAATTCTTAAGAACAAATAAATTTTTAGACTTTTAATTTTCATCAAAAATTCATAACTCGAGTTGGGGACCTCCAAATTCGATTCCGGGCATACGCACATGTCCCATAATTCGATACGGACCCACCGGGACCGTCAAAACACGGATCTGGGCCCATTTACCAAAAGTATTGACTGAAGTCAACTAAAATCAACTTTTATGGCAAATATTCTTATTTCCATCAATTTTCAACATAAACGTTTTTCGGAAATACGTCCAGACTGTGCACGTAAATCGATGAGGGTAAAAATGAGATTTTTAAGACTTAAGAGCGCAAATTCGAGTTCTAAAATATAAGATGACCTTTTGGGTCATCACAAATAGGTATGTGACCAATGACCATTCATGCCATAACAATGACATTATTTTCTTATTTCATCTCAAACCCCTTCTCGAGGTGAGTGTGGTATATTTACTACTGCTAGTACGTTCATATTCTTGCAAGAATGAATATGTATTCATAATGATTATCACATTATTTTCACATTTACTTCAGGATTGGAACATAATAATCCATGCGTGCTTTATAAAATCTCATGCCATATCAATGGCAAACATCACTTTAAAGTGAAGGATTATTTTGAGAGCCATTATTGTTCTCATTACCATAATGATGACGATTATAATTTCGTCCATTACCACGTCCACATGCATTCATACCTCCATGGTAACATCATGTCTTATTTTAGACTTATGGGACGGGTTTCCACTATTGGTGACGATTGAAGTTAATTTGCATATGCGAACTTTCATTAACTGAACTCAATCAAATAAAAAGTATCAAGAAAATATAGAAAAATACATAATTAATTAAAATCTATGTGTCCTTTGTGATAATTATCCCACTTTAAGATGGAAGAGATTTGTGATAAAATAGAAAGAAAAAATATGTGTTCTCTCAAAAGTTTTCACTTCGTGTTTCTTAATATTAACACATGAGAATATAATACTTGTTATAGGAAAAATATTTATCTTTCTTTACACCAAAAATCCTTACATGATTTGATGAACTTTCAAGAATTTATTTTTCGTAAAGCAAGTTTATTCATGCATGGAAACTTAAATAGCAAAGTGTAAAAAAACTTGAAAACTAATTAGAAAAGGCTAACTGTGATGGCCGAATATATGTTGGCGTTGTACACCTTATACCGCCATCGTTCTTACCATATTATTAATATTAAATGAAGCTACCGGCACTGGTCGTATCATAACAACTCAGTTGGCTAGAATTTCGTGCTGATAACGTGTAATGAAATAAAAGCAATTTAGTAAAACATGAACAAGAAATGGAGATAGAGAGAAGGAAGAGATTTTATTTCTTCTTCAATTGTGTATATTTTCCTAACTATTACAAGGCCTTTATATAAGCATGAAAAGTGAAGAAAATATGTCATTGAATATGTCATTAAACATAGAAAATATGTTATTGAATATGTCATTAAGCATTTGAGATGAAGATTATAGAGGAAGAGTAGACATCCACCATAATTTGATATTTCTTATAACATATACAACCTTTTTTCCTCCTTTTTTCTAACTTGTTATATCACTTTGCAACGTGTGGTAATTTTGACTCAATTTTTAGGAAAACGTTTTCCACAGCTACATGATAACAAACTTGAAGCATTGATCCATATCTCATGAATTTAAAATCAAATGGAAAGCAGATCATGAAAAACTCCAAATCTCCTTCTTTTGGTAATCCAAAGACATGATCTTTATGCAAACCATGAAATGACGTGTCACGACCCAAAATTCACTAAAGTTCGTGATGGCGCCTAACGCCACCGTCAGGCAAGCCAACGGTGATTGATCAACTTAATTACTCATTTTAGTATTTTAAAATCATAATTTTCATTAATTAAATAGTATGAAATAGAATTTACAGGGTAAATGATAATATTTACACGAACTATAATAATGAACAACCCGTAGGAACCCCCAAAACCCGGTGTCACAAGTGCATGAGCATCAACTAGGAAATATAATAAAATACAACATCTGTATGGAGTACAAATGAGATAGGGGAATATAAATAACTTTGATGGAGACTCTGCAGGCTGCAGATCGTAACATAGAATGCAGCTCACGGCGAAGTCCCCGCAATAGCCGCGCCTTTGTGCCTAAAAGGCCACCAAACATATATGTACATGCACAATAAGTGCAGCCAGTATAGCATGAGTACATAAATCAACGCGTACCCAGTAAGTATCTAGCCTAACCCCAGAGAAGTAGTAACGAGGGATCGATATCGACACTTACTAGTTGTCCAATAAGACAGATACAGTGGAAGTAAACAGATGTGAGTCAGAGTAAATAAACGAAATAACAAGTATAAATATGTGGTAAAATTCTCCTCTCAGCAATAACGCAAGATCTCTGCTTGTAGTTACCTCAATCGGAGTATATATATAATGGACCTCACCATATCGGTCGTCACAGTTCAAATCAAGAAAACTCATAAATATACTGGCTTCTTGTCAATTATCACGCATAATTTCATAAGAGTATTTTATAGAAATTGTCGAGGCGTACAGTCCGATCCCATCATAATATGTGCACTGCCGAGGGTCGAACGACACGAACCATAGATACATCTATTATATTGCCGAGGCGAACGGCCCGCTCCCATGAGAGTGTGATACACAATCTTGCCGAGGCGAACGACCCGATCCCATCATAATGTGCGCACTGCCGAGGGTCGAACGACACGAACTATAGATGCATCTATTATACTGCCAAGGTGAACGGCCCGATCCCATTAGAATAAGAAGCTTTAACAGGTCCTTGACCCTACTCACGAATAGACGTGTGAGTTATAAATTTTAAGGGAAACCTTTCGATGAAAACACATAATGCGGGAGAAATTCATAAGAGGAGTACAATTATTTTGCGGCTAATCATGACACCCATCGAATCTCTACAATAGCAAGTCTATCACTCTACACAAGTCTAGTCTCAAGTCGCAACGTAAAATATAGGAATTTAATAGGCAGGAGACAACTCAAATAGTATAGTTATAGCATGGCGGGAACCTAAATCTAGCTGGACATAACATGAATCTAGCTGCGTACGGACTCTTGTCACCTAGTGCATACGTAGCCCCCGAAACAAGTAGCACATATCAAATGCATCACCTAAGGGTAGTTTCCCCCTCATAGAGTTAGACAAGAGACTTACCTCGCTTCAAAGTTCCATAGCCGACCCCAACGCCACTCTAGCACCTCAAACTGATGCCCGTCTCTCCAAAACGTTCCATAGATGGCAAAAACTCTCCCCTTGAAGCTCTCTAAAAAT
Organism: Nicotiana otophora; assembly: GCA_000715115.1. NCBI lineage: Eukaryota > Viridiplantae > Streptophyta > Magnoliopsida > Solanales > Solanaceae > Nicotiana > Nicotiana otophora. The sequence goes on from AWOL01S0049983.1 coordinate 45,039, forward strand.
TGCCCCAACCAAGTGAAAATGAAAGAAAATAGGACAAATCTCGTATAAAACCAAGTCCTGTGCCCAGCGATCACCGCACCTGCGGTCATTTAATCGCATCTGCGGTTCCGCAGGTGCAGCCAGAAACTCCGCTTCTGCGGTTCCCTTCCAGGATTTCGCACCTGCACTCGATCCTCTGCTTCTGCGTGACCGCACCTGCGACCACTTCTTCCGCAGGTGCGAAGGCACCAGTCTTCAGCAACACCAACACTTCTTCAAATCCAAATATGAATTTGTTTCAACCCCGAGGCCCTGGGGACCCTATCCGAACATAACAACATATCCCAAATCATGATACGAACCTAGTCGAAGCATCAAGTCACGTCGAACAACAACAAAATTACGAATCGACGAACGAAACCTTTTTTTAATCTTTCAAACATTCAAACTTCGATGAATGCGTCCAAATAACACTTAAACATCCCTGAATGATGCCAAATTTTGCGTGCAAGTCACAAATCATGATACGACCCTATTCCAAGACTCAGAACTTCTAACAGACATAGATAACACCTAAATTCATTTCAAATCAAACTTAAGGATTTGTTAAACTTCTAAAATGCCAACCTTCCTTAATAGGCACTGAAATGCTCCCGGACCACCCGATACTCAACCCGAACATACGCCCAAGTCCGAAATCATCATACGAACCTATCGAAACCTTCAAATCCCGATTCTGAGGTCGTTTACTCAAAACCCAAACCTTAGCCAATTCTTTCAACTTAAATCTTCCAAAATTCAATTCCGACCACACGTACAAGTCATAAAGTATGAAGTGAAGCTACCCAAGGCCTCAAACCGCCGAATGACGAGCTAGAGCTCAAAATGGCCGGTCAGGTCGTTATATTATCCCCCACTGAAACATTCGTTTGTCCTCGTACGTGCTAAGAACTGCTCCGGAGATTCCAAATTTTCTGTTTAACACCTCGTGCACCTACCCATACCACCACAACCCAGTTGAACACATTAGCTCGAGTCAGACTGAAGATCACCCCTTTTATTTAGTCAATAAGCCTTAGAACCAAATTCCAACATCCGAATTTCTCTACAAGACCCGATTCTAACATACGAACACCATATCAATCACCACACGCGGTACCAAGACATGATCATGTACCACATAAGTCGGTTGCCCATAATAATATCCTCCGACCACAATAGCTAGAATTTTATGAATCTGATGCCCGCAATAAGCCTCATGATGCATATAAGTTCTGTCCCAACTCTCAAAATACTGTCACGATGGCAGAGATGTATAGAAACTAATAACCACCAGTTGAATCAACAAATCAAGGAGTCTTTCCTCCTGACAAGGACCATTACCCCATTCTAAGTTGGATAATGATATTTGTTCTTTAATATACCGTACATAACTCCGGCCGCACTGATTCCAGGTCCAATAAACTTGTCTCACCCAGTATAAACTGCTCAAACAATAAGCTATCTCAAACACTGCCAAAAATCTCATATGACGCCAATAATGCGCCAGCAAGCTACAAACTCGAATGCAATGCATAAGGAAAAATGAACTCTGGAAAGGAACTATCCAGCCCGCGTAACGAATAAGACGGTCAAACAGACGCTATGAACCCTTCTCAGAGAATGAGAAAATAAGTACACAAGAATATATATAGGGAACCATACTCAATATCTCACTGTTGCGACGTGCAAACCGATCCACACATGATATCGTTGCGGCATGCAACCCGATCCAAACATGATACCGTTGCGACGTACAACCCAATCCAAACAACTTACCCGTGGCGGCATGTCACCTGATCCACACATAACAATAAATAAGGAAATACCCATCAAGCCATAATGCGTATACCTACAAAATAACGAATATCGACCACAAGTATGCCAAGTGCGAAAATACCACCCTGGGGAGACGGATAGTGCCATACGCTACAAAACTCAAGCACGGTTAAGGTGCAATAAATGACCTGTATCTCGAGAGCCATCCTGCTCATTTAACATCACAAGCTACACGGGACCACAACACATGTGCGAATAATTGAGCTGTCTCAATCCGGAACAACTCCCACAGTTCAAAACCAAAGGAATAGAGCGCCTTCAAGGAATAAACTCTCACATTAACAATATTACCGAAATTCCCCGTACTTGGTTTCAATCTTTAACAATCGAGTGACTAACATGTCACACTTAGAAACATCTCCCTGTGGGGTACGCTCCCACGACCGTTTGCACCAGGTAGCAAAGTCTTCACCTCCATACCACCAACCATTCTAATTCTGTAAAGCAAATCAAGAATCCGCAAATCAATACACAAAGCCTCTTACACAAAACGCCATTCTCAAGTGACACTAAAGAAAATGCCGGCTTACTCTGAACATCTGAATTCTCCCCTACGCATCTGAGCTCGTGACATTCTTGTCAACACTGAACCGTAACCTTGATCCCTAACTTTCAAATCCCCATGCCGCTCACTGCACCTACATGCCGCTATGCGAGAATACAAGAATTTATCATAACCCCTAAATTACCAGTAGAATAAACACTTCATTGGCTAGAAACCTTTCACTCAACTCATTTTAGAAGAGCCAATGCAACATGCAACTGAATTCCCAAACCGCAGAAAAATACAAACCTCAAGTCGCGATCTAAACGTCCATGACTCCTCCGGAATCCATTTACACCGCAAGGCTATTTGAAACAAATACCTCCCAAATCAATCAAGTTATGGTGGCTGTCAAGCCCGCGCGTACAACCACAAACCACATGTATAACTTCACGCACTGAATTTACTCTCGATCTACCTTAGAAATAACAATAGCTTCATTCAAAAACGTAACGAACCAAATCTGCACTCATCCAGAGTGACCCGCATCATGAGACCACATTGTCTCAATACTCATAAACCACCTCATACTCTTCTTATGCGCACAATAACATCTCCAACTATTACACCCATTCTGCAAGACCTTCCACGAATCCGAAGCTATTTCTTCCTTTACTTCAATAATGCACCGCATACCCGATGATAACATAGAACATTCCAAGTTCCGTTCGCAATCCACTGTGAAACCTCAGTCCTTAACCACACAACGGACCCGAAATCCTTAGGCACTGCACTTTAATTCTTGAAACCACTAGGGCTGTTGTTGAGAGTCACCCACTCTGACATGGTCCCGAATATAACCAAACTCCAACGCTCTGCTAGCACATGAACACCTTCTCAAAGAAGCCACCGACTGAATTCTTTTCCTTGTACATTACACCCAGAAGAAGCATAAACTCCGAGTCTTCCCAAAACCTGCACCTGAATCGTTAAGGCGAAGTATAACACCCATTCATCAAGTTCCTTGCTCGAATTAACCCCTGATGTTTTCTTTTCTTAGTAATAAATAATCCACCAACGCATCGATAACTAGAAACCGTACAAGTAGACAACCACACGATCCAATCGTAGACAGTGGGCTCCTCCACTTAGCTTTAAGCTACAATCACATGATGTAGATCCCACAACGATTCCTCCTTCTCAATTACCATGATCTCGTACCGTTAACCAACCAAATTTCTCGAAGTCTTTTGTTAAGCTTTTCATGAAACATTCCGAATTATCGGCCACGATCGAATACTCGACCTTCTATTGGGTAGTAGGTAGAACTCTTCGTAGAAACCTCATCAAAATCACGCAACCGCTGACCTGATCATAGGAGATAAACTACCTGTGGTATTCTATGCCGACATCTTCCAACGACGCTACACCGGGTACAACTACCACGAGTTCAGTAAACCCTCCTAAGCCCATGCTCGTCCATCAACTGTACAAGTTTGTTCCTTACCCATTGACATCATCTGAAAGTCCAACAATACCTTCCAAACTCAAAGTCATATTGCATCCAAAACGATAATCAAATCTTCACACCCCTCTTCATTTCAAGCAAACTCTTTTCTGTCATATTCAATCTTTCTCCATATAGTAACCACCATTCTAATTATAATTCGTGCACCCAGTCACTTTCCACCATGCCTCCCAAATCGCTCTAATCTTCCTCAAGGTACGTGGCTATCCTACCACATAATCCATATGCTACTCTGCCGCTTTCCCTTCGGTCAAACCATCTCCTTTAAGCAACTTCCCGACCTTCGCTTTTCATACTTGGTCTACTAGTAATCCAACCGCCGCAAGACAACTCCCGCCATGTCCTTCCTCATACTCCACTGCCCAAATATTGCCTCAAATCAAATCCATACATGTAGCACTGGAACTAATGAATTTCTACCAACTCTAAACCTCCTAGAAGATCATCTTTCTCGAGCCATCAACACTAGAAACACCAATTCGATTATGAAACTGCTACACTCCGCTATCTCTGACAACCGCTTCTTAAGCGCTACCTCCCAACATCATGCCCCGAAGGCAAATCGAAGAAGACCATAACACCGACGAACCTTAATGCATTCCAACAAGGACGATGATACCACATTACAAATGAGAATTCCGCCATGCTCGAAAATACCAAGTCTCGTCACTTCATCAACCAAAGCCTGAACATAGTCCGATTGCCTTTCCTTTGCTGGTACTGAATGCTGAATCTCTAAATGATGCACTGAGAAATCCTCCTTTCAAGTCATTCACTTCCTCGACACATAAACAAGCACCCTACCATTACACTAATATTGTGCGATAACAGCGCATAGACATCATAGCAATCCCTGCACAGTCTCAAAACCATAAGGAATATAGATAATGAGCTGAAACAAAAGAATATCCTTCCGCAAGGAGACGATAATAGCCTTCCCGAATACGCAGGAAAAAATATCATGCACCACATCTGCAGTACCAATACAACTCCTCGACGCCCAATTGACAACAAGCGCCCCATGTCACGTAAGATTGAGTAGGAAGGAAATAAAGGCACAAGCCCCAATGGAATCAAATCGCACGATGAGGAAATCAAGAAAATTAACTTACCGATTGAAGAAAAAACTATTCGATGCATAATGGACTCCACCATTGATTTACTTTTTTATCTCCATAATCTTAAGAGAAGAAGTCAAAAGATAAAGGGGTGAAAGGTATAAAAGAATATTACTGCACTCACAGATTCTTGACTTAAGTTTTTTCCAGAAATTCCTTCCTTGATTATGGATTTCTACCTCATTTGTCACGTTGTATGGAAATAATATAATTTTCAGAACTTCTTAGACTCAAAGAACACTACAATCTCGTAGGATCTTTTATTTCTTTGAATAGAAAGATAATCAGTCTTCTATAGCAAATGAACTTAACCACATATTTGCAACGTTTCTTTAGTTATCTCTTCTTCTCAACTTTTCAGTGTTTTATTTCTTCCAATTTTTTCCCTTTGTGTTATTTTTAAAAATCCAAGAGTCATTCGTTAAATGACATCTTTTCTGAAAGAAAAGGCACCTCTTCGGATGGTGAGTTTTCTTTTGATTTGTAAGTAGGATAATTAGGTTTTTAAGAAGAGTATTTTAGTAATTTAACTTTCTAGTTTAGGGCTTCCCACTTTATATATATATATAAAGTGGTCAAATAATTAAGTAACCCGACTAATCCCATACAACAGTTTAGGTGCCGCACCCATATTGACACGACACTAGTATTCGTACTGAATTTGGTCAAATAATTTTGGGTATTTTTACCACGACAGACAGAAAAATTCGAGACGAGATACAATTTTATTCCCAAAATTGTATAGGGTAAAATCAGTTTATATTAAATGATCGTATGATAGCGTGACACGTGGAACCAGAGAAGGATGGAGGATCAAATGAGTAGAAACCAGACCCGGGGATAACAACTTCGATTGGTACCGGGAATATCCCGAAGGGAATACTGTCAACGGAAGCAAATTAATGTTTGTCACCGGATGACATTTAATGAAGAATATTCCTTAGTATTAAATAACACAGTCGTTGCAATGAATTTTGGCATTCATGGCATGCCGTTACATATTCCTCAATGACCCCCATTATTGTCATTTAAGAGGGGCTTGATCCTAGGACCATGTTCCCTAGGTATAACTATAAATAGTGGCTTCAACAACCATTGTAAGACACGAAAATTCTAATAAACTTATGCTACACACTATTCTAAGCTGAATAATACTTTATTTTTAGTCTAACACTATTCATATTACTGCCTTCGGAAGCCTTGCTCCCCGAATCAAGATGTCTGCTATTTTAACTCGATTTCAACGCTAAGTCTTATATTTTATTTAATTTATTTATTATTTTGGGATCAAATCAATTCGCTTTTCTATAATTCATGCTATAAATTCAACTGTACGTTTTACGAGTAAATAAAAATCAGAATCAAAATTAAGGTAAAATTGAAGAAAATAATATACCTTATCTAGGAAATCAATCATTTACTTATCTACAACTTGAGAATAAAAAATAAATTTATACTTTACAAGCTATACGTAAATATTCCACAAAATTTATCATAAGTTAGAGATTTTTTTGAATTATTTTACTGAACCCCCCTGTATCCGTACTAGGATTTGTATCCCCAAATCTTAAAATTTACATCTCGAAGGATCCGACCTCTAGATGCACAGCTATATAAGATATCCGTACTCGTGTCTGAGCAACTTAGATGTGAATAAGTGCCACCTAGGATTGTATGGAAAGGAGCGCCATTCCCACTAAGGATTTCTCAATTCCCAACATCCAAGTGTTATTTCTTTTGGATAATACCATGATGAAATTCTAAATATCCCTGTTTATATTGATTTCTTAACTAAAATTCTATATATGTCGGACTAGTTAATGTTAAATATCAATTAAAATAAACAATTATGCAATAGTTTTTAAGTAAAAAAGAAAGACCAAGATGTATTTCATTTGTCTTAATTTATAGGACACTTTTTGCTTTTCGAGATTCAAACTTATTAGTTTTGGTTATGTATTTGAATAGAATCTTTAAATTTTCGAAATAAAATTTACATATTTAGAAACTACATAAAAAGTGTTATAAATTACAACAACAACAACAACAACAACAATAATAACATACCTAGTGTATTCCCACAAGTGAGGTCTGGGGAGGGTAGTATGTACGCAGACCTTACCCCTACCTTGTGAAGTTAGAGATAGTGTTTCTGGAAGACCCTCGGTAAAATAAAGAAAAATCACAGTAGTTATGATAAGGAACTATGGAAAGCGAAATAGTAACAACAATCAGAAAAAATAAAACCGAAGTAAAACAAACATCAGGTAATAATATCGATCCGAAAGGGAATATAAGGACAACACTAGTACTAAATCTATGAAAGGAAGTACATGTTTAGAAAGGAAATATACTCGACAACTTACTAACCTACTTTCCTAATCCTGGACCTCCACATCCTCATATCAAGAGTCATGTCGGTAAGCTGAAGATATGTCATGTTCTGTCTGATCACCTCTCCCTATTATTTCTTCGGCCTACCTCTACCTCTTCTAGGAACCACCATAGTCATCCTCTCACGCGTCCTCACTGGGGCATCTGTGTCTCTCTTCTTCACGTGTCCGAACTATCTCATTCTTACTTCTCGTATCTTGTCCACCACATAGGCCACTCCCACCTTATCTCGTATATCTTCATTCCTAATCCTATCCCGACTAGTATGCCCACACATCTATCTCAGCACCCTTATTTCTGCAACTTTCAACTTCTGAACCTGAAAGTTCTTGATTGGCCAATACCTTGTCCTATACAATATGGTCGTTTAATTACTACTCTGTAAAATTTATCTTTAAGCCTTTATAATAACCCGACCGATTGTTTTGATCTCTAGCATTCTGCTTGGTTGTTTGAGACTTTTAGTAGCTTCATATGATGCATTATGACTTTCATGTATGGTTGGTTTCGATGTTCGAGAGGTTCGAGATTGATTTGGAGGATGATTCTCAATTTGAAAACTTTAAGATTGAAGAGTTGACCAAGGCTTGACTTTTGAGTAAACGACCCCGGAATTGTGATTTGATGGTTTCAATAGGTTCGTATGGTGATTTTGGACTTGGGAATGTGTTCAGATTTGGATTCAGAGGTTCCTAGAAAGTTTTGGCTCTCTTTGTCGAAAGTTAGCAAGTTGAAAAATTGGAGAGTTCTTATGTTTGGACGGAGGTTGACTTGGTTTTATCGGGCTCCGATTGTGGTTTTGAGACCTTTGGTAGGTTCATTTAGTTGATTGGAACTTGTGTGCATAGTTTAGTTTCTATTTGTATGGTTTAAGTATGATTCAAACGAGTTTGGCGAAGTTTGAATGTTAGAAAGTTAAGATAAAGATTTTGATATTTGATTCTTATTTTTGATGTTATTTATGGTGTTTTGGTCCATGAGAAAAGTTTGGATAATGTATTAAGACTTATTGGTGTGAGTTGACGGGGTCTCGAGGGGGTCGGGTAAATTTTAGGGTGGTTTCAGACCATTTCAGATGAGTTTTCATTACTGGTTCTCTGATGCCTATGATGAGCTTTGCGATCATGAAAGGTGGATCAAGTTCGCATAGTGCATTTTGAGAGCTGGGGGCTTTGCGATTCATGTTCGCATGGAAAGTCACGCATTTGTGAAGTGTTGGGGGACTTATCTCTATGTTTGCGAATGAGTGTTTCTGTTAGCATAGAGGGAGAGCATGGCTAGGTGCTTGGTGTTCGCATTTACGGAGAGAAGGACGAGTTTGCGAAGGAGTTGAGTCAGGCATGAGACTTGTTTTTCGCGTTCACGAGGTTAGTATCGCATGTTTGATCTAGGTGAGCTTCGCTATCGCGAGGTTACTTCTGCGATCGAGTTGAAGGATTTGAGCAGGGGCAGATTACTGCTTCGAGAATGCAGTTCACGAAGGTACTTCTGGGCAGACCTTATAAGTGTTATATTTCAGTATTTTAGCTTATTCTTTCATATTTTGAGCCCTAGATTTCAATAGAAAGTGATTTTGAAGAGGAATCTCACTACTTACACGGGAGGTAAGTAATTTTCACTTGGATTTGATTTTAGATATTGATTCCTCATGGATTTCTACACTTAAAACTTGAAATTTCGAAGAGACATTTGGGGGTTTTGTCTACAATTTTAAAGAGTGTAAATTAGGGATTTTCGAGTCGATTTAGACTCGATTTTGAAATCTAATCACATATTTGGACTCGTGTGGCATGGGTAGTCGGGATCTATCCCTTGACACGATCTTTGACCATGTGTGTCCAGGTTAAATTTTGTATACTTTTGAGAAGTTTATTAAAGATTGAAGCTTTATTGTTTGAAATGGATTCATATGGCTCTGTTTGATGTTATTGAGTTGCTTTTGGCTAGATTCGAGTCGTTTGGGGTTGGATTTGAAAGGAAACACGGTTTATTATTGATTAAAGCTTTTTGAGTGGAGGTAAGTCTCTTGTCTATCCTTGTAAAGGGGAATCCTCCCCATAGGTGATCTATTTTCTACTTGTTGCTTGATTTAGAAATCATGTATATGCGAGATGACGAGCGTATATATGTAGCTAGGTTATGACCATAATCCGCTAAATATTTGGCTTATGAATATGCCTTGTTTGGACTATCTGAACTCCTTATTCATGTTTTATTGATTCTATGACTATGTGATGACTTGTAATTATGGCTTAGAAGCAGGCTTAAGGTCACAAATTGTTGAAGTAGGCACAAATAATTTCTTTTCCATATTGAGCTTCTTTGTCGACCTGTAGTCATATACTCGTCTTATTGATTCGTAATTTAGTGACTAAATGGCTTATTTCATTCGTGATAAATATTATGATAAGACTTTTGAATGATGAAATTGCTTATTGAATTGTTGAGATGAATTAAATTACATGATTAGCCATAGCCATCTTTTAGTCTTATGTGTTTTTATCTGCATTTCTATTATTATGATTCGGTGCCTTTAGTTATATTGTCTCATGCATATATCTATAAGTTTGAGAGTTGAATATTATAAAAAGATGAGAATTTTGGCACCATAGATATTATGAGCGGATATTGATCACCAATGATGTTGTGTGGATCGGGTTGCAACAATGCAACAGTATTATGTGTGGATCGGGTGGCACGCCGTCACGTGTATATGTACGAATCGAATGGCATGCTGCTACGAGAATATTTGTGGATCGAGTTGTACATCTCAGTGTTATTATTATTATTATTACTATTATTATTATTATTATTATTATTATTATTATTATTATTATTATTATTATTATTATTATTTGTGGATCGGGTTGCATGCCGCAAAATACTTAGATATGGTACTATTCCTCCGGAGTCAGGTGAGTACCTGTATTACGTTGGGCCCAATGAGCACGGACACTGAGATTGGTGCCAGTTAGGACACTTGAACTTTGTTAGATGTGTGTGTGTGTGTATGTATTTATGTATGTATGTATGTATGTATATTGTGAGCATGCACTGGCACCCTCGACTCGTGCAATGAATCTTACAGGATATGAAAAGAACTTTTATATAGAGATAACTGATATTGTGCTAGCCCCCTTGTTTGAGCATGCATTGGTAGCTTAGACTCAAGAAGTGGCTCTTATATTATGTGTGAATGTTGATTTACTCGTATCATGATATGAAAAGAACTGAGACAATTGATATTAAATTCGATCTCCTTATTTGAAAAGCATGTCTAATTTTAAGTTTTTATTGAGTTCTATTGGCGATGTTCGATGATATTATGACCTATTCCATGTTTCTATGCTTCATATGCTTATTAAGCTGATAGTGGTGTCGATGTCGCCCTCTCGCTACTACTTCTTTAAGGCTAGACTTGATACTTATTGAGTACCCTGGTTTTTTACTCATAATACACTTCTGCATATTTTGTGCAGGTTCTAAGACTGGTATTTGCGGTACCCATTGAGCTAAGTAGGGGTGTGTTATTGGAGACTTCATGATGAGCTACTATACTTGGTCCAATCCGCAACACATAAAGTCCCCCTTCCATACTTATTCATGTCTGTCTATGTATTTCTTTTCCAACAAATGTTATTGTGCAGTTAAAACTTGTTACTCTTACTAGATACTCGTGATATAGTGACACTGGATTTTGAGCATTGTTAGACGATTATGGTCGTGTTTAGACCTTGTCACTGTTTATGTATTTATGATATTGAATTGAGATTTATTCCGCATTGTTATTTATATCATGAAATAGTTCATAGATTAATAATTGATTTTTTTGTTGCTGTTGAGTGTTGGCTTGTCTAGCAAGCGGGTTAGGCACCATCACAGCCTTTGGCGAGATTTTGGGTCGTGACAGTCTTGGTGGGCATTCCTTTTGCACAAGGTGCTAGATGCGAGCCTCCACTTCATCCACCCCGCTCTAATATGAGATGTGACATCCTCGTCAATCTCCCTAATGTTAACACCGCCTCACGTCTCGTCAATCAGTATTATGTCATCTACAAATAACATGCACCAAAGTACCGCCCTTTGAATGTGTCGCGTCAACTCATCTATCACCAAGGCAAATAGGAACTAGCTAAGCGCTGACCTCTGATGCAATCTCATCTCTAATGGGAAGTGTCACGAGTCCCCTCCCATGGTTATTACCTAGGTCTTGGCACCATTGTACACGTCCTTAATCGCCTTAGTATATGTGACAGATACGCCTGTTGCCTCCAAGCATCTTTACAGAACCTTTCTTGGGACTTTGTCATATGCTTTTCTAGATCGATGAACATCATATATAAATCCTTCATCCTCTCCCTATATTGTTCCACGAATCTCCTAACAAGATGAATAGCTTTTGTAGTCGAACGCTTTGGCATGAATTCGAGATGGTTCTAAAAAATAGACACACCCTTCCTTATCCTAATCTCCACCACCCTCTCCCAGACTTTCATAGTGTGTCTTAGTAGCTTAATACCCCTAGAGTTGTTGCAATTTTGAAAACCACCCTTATTTTTGTACAATGAAATCATTATACTCCACCTCCACTCCTCAGGCATTCTTGTCGTCCTAAAAATGACATTACACAACCTCGTAAGCCGACTCCAAACCTTCCCTTCCCACATTCTTCCAAACTTTTACCAAAGTCTCATCTGGCCCGATTTCTCTACACCTGCTCATTATGCACATAGCCCCCTAAACCTCCTTCACTTTTATATGCCTACAATACCCATAATCACGATGACTCTTTGAGTGCTCCAAATCATCTAGTACAATGTTTGTATCCCTCTCTTTATTCAAGAGTCTATGGAAGTATGCCTGCCATCTATGTCTAATGTGTGCCTCTTCTACCAATACTTTCCCATCTTTGTCTTTAATGAACTTTACTTGATCTAGGTCCGGGGACTTCCTTTCTCTTGCCTTAGCTAGAATGTACAACTTCTTATCCCAGCCTTTGACCTTAAGTTCCTCATATAAGCGTTCAAATGCTACCGTCTAAGCCCTTGTAACTGCTAACTTAGCCTCTTTCTTCACCGCCTTATACCTCTCCCTAAGCATCCTCTTATCCTCCTCGTCTACGCTCTCCACTAACTTTGTATAAGCAACCATCTTGGCTTTCAGGTTCTGTTGGACCTCTTCATTTCACCACATATCCACTCGACACCCACCAATATAGCCCCTTGAAACCCCCAGCACCTCTATAGCGACTTTCCTAATAGCTCTAGCTATTATATCCCACATGCTTCTTGCGTCCCCGCTACTCCTCTAAACCCCCATTCCAACAACTTCTCCCTCATCTCTTGAGCTCTTTCTATAGTCATGCCACCCTATTTGATCCTTGCATGTCGCATAATACCCTCTTCTTCCTCTCTCTCTCTCTCTCTCTCTCTCTCTCTCTCTCTCTCTCTCTCTCTCTCTCTCTCTCTCTCTCTCTCTTAATATCTAAATCCATTGCCAAGAGCTTATGTTGGATTGTAAGATTCTCACTCGAGATAACTTGTATATCATGACCCAAAACTCAACCTGTCGTGATAGCGCCTATCATGGTACTAGGAAAGCCGACAACTCAGACAATTCCAACACTTTCAAATTTAAGATATGCTAAAACAGGTTTAAATAAATAAAAATCTCATAAAACTGATAAAACCGCCGCAACTCAATACAAAAGTTCCCAAAACCAGTGTGTCACTAAGAACATGAACATCTATATAGTACAAGTTTGAAATACTGTCTAAGAAAAAATGAAACTAAATAAATGAGACTGAGGGATAGGGTAGGAGAGTTAAGGTCTGCGGATGCCAAAGCATCTACCTCGAAAATCTCCGAATGATTGAACAACTCTGAGAATCAGCACCCACCGTATCCGAAAACACCTGGATCTCATACGAAGTGCAGGGTGTAGCGTGAGTACAACCAATTCAGTAAGTAACAAGTCTAACTATTGGGCTGAAAATAGTGACAAGCTTCACAGGTACAGTTCAATTACAGGATTACAGTACAAAAATATAGGCATGCTTTCAAATTTAACAGTTAAAGCCCAAACAGGTAAATCGTGTCAAATTAAATTGAAACAAGATATGGTACATCTCGGTATCTACATGACAGTTATATATGCCAACTGAAGTATAAAACACTAATGAAATCATATGCATACTCTCGGAGTATCAGTCACTCGGTCCTCCCATTCACTCTATCCTCACAATCACTCATTCCTCACAGTCACTCCATCCTCACAACTACTCAATCCTCCCAATCGCTCAGAACTCGCGCTCGGGATTCGCACTCGCACTAGTAGGTACCTGCGCTCACTGTGGGTGTGCAGACTCCGGAGGGGCAAATCCAGCCCAAGCGCTATAATAAGCCGATCATGGCATGAATCAATAACACATGTTGCGGCGTGTAGCCCGATCCCATAAATATCCTCACAATTAGGCCCTCGGCCTCACTCAGTCATCAATCTCTCAAGTCTCTCGGGCTCACAAGAATCATGATAATCAGCCCAAACAATGATGATATAATATATAAATAGATGGCAACAGAGAGTGAGATATGATATGCAAATAATAGTTGTGACTGAATGCATGATTTCAAATTAAGCAACTAATTCAACATATAATGCGACCTCTGTGGGTCCTAACAGTACCAATATGTAGCCTAGGCATGATTTCTAACATGACTTGCTGCTCATTTTTTCTAACATATGGAGAATATACGAATAATAACAAGATTATGCATCTTTACATTTCCACGGAATTGATCAAGTCAAAATTCCTAAGGTGCACACCCACACACCTATCACCTAGCATGTGCATCACCTAAACACCAAATCACATAATACGTAATTCGAGGTTTCATACCCTCAGAACCAAGTTTAGAAGTGTTACTTACCTCAAATCGAGCAAATCTCTACTCCAACAAGCCCTTGCCTCATGAATCGGCCTCTGAGAGTCTCGAATCTAGCCACAAACAATTCGATAGAATCAACTCAAGCTATAGGAATCAATTCTATATGAAAATGCTAAGTTTTATATCAAAAGTCAAAAAGTCAACTCAAAAGTCAACCCCCGGGCCCACGTCTCAAAATCCGATGAAAGTAACAAAATCCGAACAGTCATTCAACCACGAGTCCAACCATACCAAAATTACTCAAATCCAACACCAAAATCTCACTCAAATCCCCAAAATTTGGCAAACGAAGTTTTCTCCATTTCCTCCAAATGTTTCAAGTCAAATCACTAATTAAATGATGAAAGCAAAGATATAATCATGGAATTTAACCAAAACTAAGTAAGAATAACTTACCCCAATCACTCCCTTGAAAATTTGTCCAAGAATCTCTTCCACTCGAGCTCCCAAAATCAAATGTGTGATATGAACTCAAACCCTCATTTTGAAATATTTAGGTCTGCCGAGATATACCTTCTTCACGATTGCGGGAAATGCTTCTCGATCGGGGAGCACAAATCCTAAGCTGCCATACTCAGCCCTACGAAAACGCGATGCACTACCTCTCCAGACCTACGCGGTTGCATAAACACCCACGCGTTCTCATAGAGCAACGTGCGTGATCAGTTCTTGCTTCCTTTCTTCTTCGCGAATGCGGCTCCGCCCACGCGTTTGCGATGCATGGACTGATCCAGCTACGTGATTGCGTACTCCTGCTCGCGAACGCATAGAGAAAAATTCCATAAGTGACCAACACCCATTCGCGATCGCGGACGTGATCGCATAGAAGGAAACCGGAAACTCCACACTAGCAGGCTTCAGCAGTCTCCCAAGTCCAAATTTCACTCCGTTAACCATCCGAAATACACCCGAGGCCCCCGGGACCTCAACCAAACATATCAAAAAGTCCTAAAACCCGATACAAACCTAGCCAATCCCTCAATCACATCAAACAACATCAAAAATACGAATCACACCCCAATTCAAGCCTAATGAAAACTAAGGAATTCCAACTTCTACTATTGAGACCGAAATCTATCAAATCACGTCCGATTGACATAAAATTTTGCGTAAAAGTCATAAATGACTCAACATACCTAATCCAACTCCCGGAACCAAAATCCGAGCACGGTAACCACAAAGTCAACTCTCGATCAAACTTCTCAATTTCCAAAATTTCTAATTTTCCAACTTTCGCCATTTCAAGCCTAAATCAACTACGAACCTCCAAATCACTATCCGGACACACTCCTAAGTCCAAAATCATCCAATGGAGCTATCGTAACCATCAAAACTCCATTCCGGAGCCATTTACCCATAAGTCAATATCCGGTCAACCTTTTCAGCTTAGGCTTCCAACCTTGAGATTAAGTGTCTTAACTCATTCTGAAACATACCCAAAACCAAATCAACTACCCCGACAAGTCACATAACAACTAATAAGCATAAAATGAGAAGTAAATGGAGGAATGGGACTACAACACTCAAAATAACCGGCCGGGTGGTCACATCTCCCACTCGGTCTCCCATGTAGCCTCCTCAACTGGATGACCTCTCCACTACACCTTCGCTGAAGCTATATCTTTTGATCTCAACTTTTGAACCTGTCGATCCAAAATGGCCACCGGCTCCACATCATAAGTCAAATCACCATCCAACTGAACCATGATGAAATCCAAAGCATGAGACGGATCGCCGACTTACTTCTGTAGCATAGAAAAGGAACAATCGACAGACTAGGCGAAAAGGAAATCTTGTAAGCCACCTCTCCAATCCTCTGAAGCAGCCCAATATACCGAGGGCTCAATATGCCCTTCTTCCCGAACCTCATAACACCCTTCATGGGTGAAGCCTTGAGCAGTACCTTCTCCTTAACCATGTATGCAACATCCCGAACCTTCCGATTGGTGTAACGCTTCTATCTAGAATGCCCCATGCGAAGCCGATCCTGAATCAATTTAACCTTGTCCAAAGCATCCTGAACCAAGTCAGTGCCCAATAGCCTAGCCTTACCCGACTCAAACCAACCCACGGGAGACCGACACCATCTCCCATAAAAAGCCTCATACGGAGCCATTCGAATGCTCGATTGGTAGCTGTTATTATAGGTAAACTCTGCGAGCGACAGGAACTGATTCTAAGAACCCCCAAAATCTATGACACAAGCACGTAACATATCCTTCAATATCTGAATAGTGCGCTCAGACTGTCCGTCTGAGGGTGAAATACTGTACTCAACTTAACCTGGGTGCCTAACTCTCGTTGCACTGCTCTCCAGAACTGCGATGTAAACTGCGTGCCCCGATCTAAAATGATGGACACCGGCACACCGTGAAGGCGAACAATCTCACGGACGTGGATCTCAGCCAACCGCTCCGAAGAATAAGTAGTCCCAACTAGAATGAAGTGCGCAGACTTGGTCAACTGATCCACAATCACCCAAATTGAATCAAACTTCCTCGAAGTCCGTGGGAGCCCAGCTACAAAATCCATGGTGATACGATCCCATTTCCACTTTGTAATCTCAAGCCTTTGAAGTAATCTGACCCATCTCTGATGCTCATTTCTTCACTTGTCGACAGTTTAGGCACCGAGATACAAACCCCACTATATCCTTCTACATCCTCCTTCACCAATAGTGCTACCTCAAGTCATGGTACATCTTCGCAACACCCGGATGGATGGAATACCCCGAACTGTGGGCCTCCTCAAGAATCAACTCACGTAACCCATCAACATTGGGCACACAAATCCGACTCTGCATCCTCAACACCCCATCATCCCCAATAGTAACATCCTTGATATCACTGTGATGAACCGTGTCCTTAAGGACAAGCAAATGGGGATCATCATATTGGCGCTTTCTGATGCGATCATATAAGGAAGACCGAGAAATCTCACAAACTAGAACCCGGATAGGCTCCGAAACATCTAATATCACGAAATGGTTGGCCAAGGGCTGAACATAAACTGCAAGTGGTCTCTTACCAACAAGAATGAATTCAAGGCCACCCATACTCACCGGCTTTCTACTCAAGGCATCGACAACCACATTGGCCTTCCCTGGATGATACAAAATGGTGATATCATAGTCCTTTAGTAGCTCCAATCATCTCCAATGTCTCAAATTTAGATAATTTTGTTTGAACAAGTGCTGGATACTCTAACGATCCGTAAATACCTCACAAGACACGCCATAGAGATAATGCCTCCAAATCTTCAATGCATGAATGATGGCAGCCAACTCCAAATCATGAACATGGTAGTTCTTCTCATGGGGCTTCAACTGACGTGATGCATAAGCAATTACTATACCCTATTGCATCAAGACACACCCAATATCGATCTGAAAAGCATCACAATACACTGTATAATATCCAAAAGTTGAAGGTAAAACTAGAACTCAAGCTGTGGTCAAGGCAGTCTTGAGCTTCTGAAAGCTCTCCTCACACTCATCCGACCACCTGAATGGACCACCCTTCTAGGTCAATTTGGTCAAAGGCACTGCAATAGATGAGAACTCCTCCATGAAGCAACGATAATAACCGGCCAAGCAAAGAAAGCTCCGAATATCAGTAGTTGAGGACAGTCTGGGCCAACTCTGAACCATCTCTATCCTCTTTGGATCCACCTTAATCCCCTCACTGGATACCACGTGCCCCAAGAAAGCCACCGAACTAAGACAAAAGTCGCACTTGGAGAACTTGGCGTAAAGCTTCTCCTCCCTCAGCCGCTGTAGTAAAATCCTCAAATATTGGGCATGCTCCTCCTGGATACGTTAGTATACCAGGATATCATCAATGAATACTATAACAAACGAGTCAAGATATGGCTGAAATACATTGTTCATCAAATGCATGAATGATGTTGGGGCGTTGGTCAGCCCAAAAGACATCACAAGGAACTCATAGTGACCATAACGGGTCCTAAATGTTGTATTTAGAATATCGGAGTCCCCAATCTTCAACTGGTCATACCCAGGCCTCAAATCAATTTTTGAGAACACCCTCGCTCCCTGAAGCTGGTCAAATAGGTCATCAATGCGTGACAAAGGATACTTGTTCTTGATTGTAACTTTGTTCAACTACCTATAGTCGATGCACATCCGCATAGTATCATTATTCTTCTTTAATAACATAACCGATGCATTCCAAGGCGACACACTAGGACTAATAAACCTCTTATGAAGAAGCTCCTAGATCTGCTCTTTCAATTCCTTCAACTCTGTTGGTTCCATACGATGCAGAGGAATAGAAATAGGCTGAGTGCCCGGCACCAAATCAATACAAAAGTCAATATCCCTGTCGGGCAGCATGCCCGGTAAGTCTGCAGGAAACACATCCGATAAGTCTCGCACCACTGGAACAAAATCAATAGTAGGAGTATCAGCACCAACATCCCTCATAAAGGCCAAATAAGACAGACATCCCTTCCCAATTATTCGTTGGGCCTTCAAATAAGAAATCACCCTGTTGGGAACATAATCTAGAGAACCTCTTCACTCGATCCTTGGTAACCCGGCATCTCCAATGTCACGGTCTTAGCATGAAAATTCAGAATGGCATGACATGGAGACAACCAATCCATACCCAAGATCACGTCAAAATCGACCATACTAGGCAATAAGAGATTAGATCTGGTCTCCAATCCCCCAATAGTCACCACATACGACCAATATACATGGTCCACAATAATAGTATCGCCCACTGGCGTAGAGACATGAGTAGATGAAACTAAAGACTCACGGGTCATATCCAGTTAACGAGCAAAATATGATGATTCATACGAATAAGTGGAACCAGGTTCAAATAATATAGAAGAATCATTATGGCATACTGAGATAATACCTGTGATCACTGTGTCTGAAGCAACAACATATGGTCTTGCAGGAATAGTATAGAATCGGGCCTGACCACCACCTGATCGGCCTCCCCCTCTTGGGAGACCTCTAGCTGGCTGGGCAGGTGGGGAAGTAATTGGTGCTGAAGTCGTTGCCTGACTCCTCTGCTGCACTAGACCTCCCGGGCGGCGAGGACACTACCTCCACATATGCCCAAACTCCTCACACTCGAAGCAACTCCTCGGTAGTGGTGGTGGGGATTGAATCGGGCCCCGAGTAACAGAGTAACTACTTGAAGTACCTGGCACAGATAAACCATGAACCGATGGAGAACGGGATGAACTCTAAGCTGGGAGAGCACTAACAGATGACTGACCCGGACGAGCACTGTATGAACCGTGGCTGGATGAAGCACCACGATGAAATAGGCAAGCCATCTGTCACCCTCTCCTTACGCTCTTGACTACAGACCATCTCTAGCCCCAAGAAATATCAACCACCTTGTCGAACCGAGCACCAGATACACTCTCCCGAGTCATAACAAAACGCAACTGATAGTTGAGGCCATCAATGAACCTCTCCCTCTTAGTGGGAACCAACCAAATTGCGTGAAGAGCCAACTCTAAAAATCTCATCTCATACTGGGTCACAGACAAGCCATCGTGACGTAGCTGCTCAAACTGCCTGCGCAGCTCCTCCCTGCAGGTCTGTGGCACAAACTTCTCTAAGAAGAGGACGGAGAACTCATGCTATGAAAGTGGTACAACACCAATTGGTCTACTCCTCTCATAGGCCTCCCACCATCCGAAGGCAGCCCTAGTAAACTGAAAATTAGTGAATAAGACCTCACTAGTCTCCAAAATACCCGCCGTAGGAAATATCTGCTGGCACCTATCCAAGAAGTCCTGGGCATCCTCTGACTCAGCCCCACTGAATGATGGAGGCTGGAGTCTCCCAAATCTCTCAAGTCTCTTCTACTTATCATCACTCATAACGGGACCCACCTAGGCCTGAGCAACTGCTACTGGCTGGGCTGGTAGTACCCCCAGTGTCTGAAGTCCCTATATCATCTGCTGTGGAGTACGGGCGGCAGGAGTCTGAGTACCTCCCCTATCCTGAGAAGTGGCTGGTGCAGTTTGAACATAAACTGCTTGAGCAAGGCTAGTGCACACATTCAATATCTGAGCCAAAGCCTCTTGAAGGCCTGGAATTACAATGGGCATAGATGGTGCCTGAGCTGGCCCCACTGGCTCAATTACATATGGAACTTTCTCCTAAGCTAGAGCGACTGGTAGATGTGCAGGTGCTGCTCTAGCTGTTGTACGAGCTGCACCTCTGCACCTACCGCAACCTTGGGCTCTCGTGGCCCTAGCAGGTGGTACTGGTGGTTGTCCGTCCACTCCGGTAGCACGGGTCCTCACCATCTATGAGAGAATAGAATAACAAAAGTTTAGTTCCCAGAATCAACACATTCGCACGACAAGAATACACAAAATGTGAAGTTTTCCTAAGGGTTCGACAACCTCTCGAAGATAAGTACAGACGTCTCCGTACCAATATGCAAGACTCTACTAAACCTGCTCATGACTCGTGAGACCTATGTAACCTAGACCCTGATACCAACTTGTCATGTTCCAAAACTCAACCTGTCACGATGGCGCCTATTATGGTACTAGGCAAGCCGACTACTCAGACAATTCCAACACTTTCAAATTTAAGATATGCTAAAACAGGTTTAAATAAATAAAAATCTCATAAAACAGATTAAATCATCGCAACTCGATACATAAGTTCCCAAAACCAGGGTTCCACCGAGTACATGAGCATCTATATAACACAAGTCTGAAATACTGTCTAAGAAAAACTGAAACTGAATAAATAATACTGAGGGATAGGGGATGAGAGTTAAGGTTTGCGGACGCTAGAGCAGCTACCTCAAACATTTCCGAATGACTGAACAACTATGATAATCAGCACCCACTATGTCCGGAAACACTTGAATCTACACACGATGTGCATGCTGTAGCGGGAGTACAACCAACTCAGTAAAGAACAAGTCTAAATATTGGGTTGAAAATAGTGATGAGCTTTACAGGTACAATTCAATTACAGGATTACAGTACAGAAATGTAGGCAAGCTTTCAAGTTTAACAATTAAAGCCCAAACAGGTAAATCATGTCAAGTTCAATTGAAATAAGATATGGTGCATCTCAGTATCTACATGACAGTTATATATGCCAACTGAAATATAAAATACTAATGAAATCATATGCATACTCTCGGAGTATCTGTCACTCGGTCGTCTCATTCACTCCATCCTCACAGTCACTCATTCCTCACAGTCACTCCATCCTTTCAGCCACTCAATCCTCCAAATCGCTCGGCACTCGCACTCAATAAGTACATGTGCTCACTATGGGTGTGCAGACTTCGGAGGGGAAAATACAGCCCAAGCACTATAATAAGCCAATCATGGCATGAATCAATAACACATACTGCGGCGTGCAGCCCAATCCCAAAAACATCCTCACAATCAGGCCCTCGCCCTCACTCAGACATCAATCTCTCCAGTTTCTCGGGCTCACAAAAATCATGATTATCAGCCCTAACAATGATGATATAATGTATAAATAGATGGCAATAGAGGTTGAGATATGATATGAAAATAATGGTTGTGACTGAGTGCATGATTTCAAATTAAGCAAATAATTCAACATGTAATGCAACTTCTGTGGGTCCCAACAGTACCAACATGTAGCCTAGGCATAATTTCTAACATCACTTGTAGCTCATTTTCTCTAACACATGGAGAATATATGGATAATAATAAGATTATGCATCTATTCAGTTCCACGGAATCGACCAAGTCAAAATTCCTGCTGTGCACGCCCACATGCCCGTCACCTGATCACCAATCACATAACACGTAATTCGGGATTTCATACCCTCAGTGCCAAGTTTAGAAGTGTTACTTACCTCAAACCGAGCAAATCTCTAGTCCAACAATCCCCTGTCTCATGAATCGGCCTCTAAGTGCCTTGAATCTAGCCATAAATAATTCGATACAATCAACTCAAGCTATATGAATCAATTCCATATGAAAATGTTAAGTTCTATATCAAAAGTCAAAAAGTCAACCCCCAGGCCCACATCTCGGAATCCAATGAAAGTTACAAAATCCGAACACTCATTCAACCACGAGTCCAACCATACCAAATTAATCAAATCCGATACCAAAATCTCACTCAAATCCCAAATATTCGGCCTAAGAAGTGTTCTCCGTTTCCCCCCACTTTTCCCACCCAAATCACTAATTAAATGATTAAATCAAACTTATAATCATGGAATTTAACCAAAACTAAGTAAGAATTACTTACCCCAATCGCTCCCTTGAAAATCTCTCCAAGAATCGCCTCCAACCGAGCTCCCAAAATGAAATTTGTGTTATGAACTCAAACCCTCGTTTTGAAATATTTAAGTGTGCCTAGATATACCTTCTTCGCGATCGCGAAGCACAAATCCTAAGCTGCCAAACTCAGCCCAACGCGAATGCGGACAAGTCCACCCGAATGCGATGCACTACCTCTATAGACCTATGCGATCACATAAACACCCACGCGTTCGCATAGAGCAATGTGCGTGACCAGCTCCCACCGCCTTTCCTCTTCGCGAATGCGGCTCCGCCTATGCGTTCGTGATGCATTGTTTTGCTCCAGCTACATGATCTCGTACTTCTGCTCGCGAACACATAAAGAAAAATTCCATCAATGACCAACACCCCTTCGTGATCATGGACCTAACCACGCGATCGCATGCAAGGAAACCAGACACTTCACACCAGCTGGCTTCAACAGTCTCCCAAGTCCAGATTTCACTCTGTTAACCATCCGAAATCCACCCGAGGCCCGCGGGACCTCAACCAAACATACCAACAAGTCGTAAATCCCGATACAAACTTAGTCGAGCCCTCAAATCACATCAAACAAAATCAAAAACACGAATCATTTCCCAATTCAAGCCTAATGAAAACGAAGGAATTCCAACTTCTACCATCGATGCTGAAACCTATCAAATCACATATGATTGACCTCAAATTTTGCATACAAGTCATAAATGACACAACATACCTACTCTAACTCCCAGAACCAAAATCCAAGCCCGGTAAGCACAAAGTCAACTCGCGGTCAAACTTCTCAATTTCCAAAACTCCTAATTTTTCAACTTTCGCCATTTCAAGCCTAAATCAACTACGGATATCCAAATCACTATCTGGACACACTCCTAAGTCTAACATCATCCAACGGAGCTATCAAAACCATCAAAACTCCATTCCGAAGCCATTTACACATAAGTCAATATCCAATCATTTTTTTAAACTTAAGCTTCCAACCTTGAGACTAAGTGTCTCAACTCATTCGAAACATCACCAAAAATGAACCAACTGCCCTAGCAAGTCACGTAGAAACTAATAGAATAAAATGGGAATTAAATGGGGGAACGGGGCTACAACATTCAAAACGACCCCGGGTCGTTACATTGTAGTCCTTACAAAGAGTTCTATCACTCTTCCTAAGGTGAAAGTAGTCAATCTGAGTCTTAGCCATTGTACTACAAAAGGTCACCAAGTACTCTTCTTTCTTCAAAAAACTCATATTAGCTACCACCAACTCAAAAGTCTCCGCAAAATCCAAAAGCAAAACTCCTCCTTGGTTTCTTACCCTAAAACCAAAACCTTTATACACATCGTCATATCCTCCTGAAGTAGTCCAGATGTGGCAGTTGAAATTTCCTCCTATGAATAGCGTATTAATGAGTGGTATATCTCTCACAACCTCATCCAACTTCTTGACCTCCTTACGCAAGCCTGCTTAAGGTGTGTAGGTACTAATAATATTCAAAGTAGACCTTGTAACGACTAGCTTAATCACAATCATCTTGTCGTTCACCCTCCTAACCTCTTCCACTTGCTCCCTGAGTTTCCTATCAACTAAAATACCTATGCCATTCTTATTCCTCGAACCTCCTGAGTACCACAATTTAAACTTGTCCATATCCCATGCGTTAGTCCCTACCCATTTGGTCTCTTGGACACATGCTATATTAATTCTCCTCTTTTTGAGAATCTTAACCAACTCTATAGACTTCTCCTTCAATGTCCCTATGTTCCAAGACCCAACTCGCTACCTAGAGGCTCTCTTAACCCACTTGCCACTCTTCACCCTCGAGCCAGCCCTAACCGAGGACATGAACA
Source organism: Nicotiana otophora (assembly GCA_000715115.1). Lineage (NCBI taxonomy): Eukaryota > Viridiplantae > Streptophyta > Magnoliopsida > Solanales > Solanaceae > Nicotiana > Nicotiana otophora. The sequence goes on from AWOL01S0049983.1 coordinate 69,499, forward strand.
TAATCTACCATCATTCACCAAATCCACTACAATATATTTTATCTAATTAGGGTTTACTAGAAAAATGGCAATATAATACGCAGCGGTTCTAGGTTCACAAACCAATCGGCTCTATAAAAGTAAATAGAACTAAATACAAGAAACTATATTAAAATAAAGGCAGACAATCAAATAACAGACAAATATAATAAACCAACAGGCTCTAGAAAAGTAAGTAGAGCTAAATACAATAATCAATATTACAATAAAGATAGACAATCAAATAATATACAAAATATAAAGAAAGATAGAAAGATTGTAGAACTAATACAAGAATCAATATTAAAACAACGACATACAAACAAATGATAGACAAAATATAAAAAATCAATAAAGATAGAAAGATAGAACCTATATATAGTCGGTAATGCCGAGCCACTACTTCCACTCCTTGGGGAGGGGGGATTACATTAGAAAATCGCTGAAAGATTGACCAGAGTGACTGGATCACGTCAAAACTGGCTAGAACGTGGTGGGTCATGTCAATTTTGAAGAGTTGATAAGTGTAGATTTTAACCACTTATTAGTAACTTATTGCTATAGTGTTTAGACCGAAAGTACTATTTTTTTCTTCGAATCAAATGAAAATGGTTGAATTGTAGGTGTGCTGGAGAAAGTACGCTCAATGAAGAAAAATAACTTGAAAAGAGGATTTTATAGCCAAGTTCAGCAAAAGGAGAAGTGTTAAGAGAAGTGCGGTCCGTAGAATTCCAAATGCGGCCGCAAAAGCAAGTGCATTCCCTCAGAAGATGGAATGTGGCCGCAGACGAACAACTGAAGCTTCAAGGACTTTTGGCAGAAGTGCAGTACGTAGATTAAAATATGCGGTCACACTTGGTCTGCAAAAAAGGTTCGCACCAACAAGCCTGAAAGATTAGAGAATGAGCAATCGAACAAGTCTGAAGCCTCCTCAAATGCGGCTCGCAGAAATTGAAGTGCGACTGCAAAAGCTGATGTGCTGCCGCAGAACGCCTCCTACAAAAAGCACAACATTATCAATCCAGCTAAAGCGCGGACAATAGAACTTGAAGTGCGGCCGTAAACCCTCTAAAGGGCATTTTTCCTTTATTCATCCTTTCATGTCTATTAACATGAGTAGCTAGATTTTTATTTAGGGTTGTGATCCAACCCTAGTGTATAAAACTAATGGGTTATTTATATATGATTGCTAATGATTGAGTTAGTGTTATTTAGCCTTGTTTATGATTTAATGTTAGAATTATTAATTGCAATCATTGATTCATGCCTATTTGATTTTATTCTTGCTTGAGAAAGAGAAATTTAGTCTAGGAAAACTTGGCTAACAAGAAATTGAACTAGTTTAGTTATTGATTAGTTTAATTAACGAATTTGAACTAGAGATAGGGATAATCTAACTTGGACTCATATGCAATTGCACTTATAGCTATCCCTTTTGACTTGAGAGAGCTAAATTGGGCATAGTCACTCCTTAACTAAGAGGTATTGAGTGAGTACTTGAGTATTGAGAGTCATAGCAACCCTGATCTATCAAGCAAGTATAAATTTGCTTTATCCATTAGGTGTATACCTAGGTTAAGGTTACAACCCTAGGATTTTCTCTATTTAATAAAACATCAAAAATATTTCAATTGTTACTCATTTGCTAGCTTAGTCAAAATCCTTAGTAGTTTAATTAGTAAAAATTGATACACACCTTTGTTTGAAAGTTAAATTTAGTTATTTCAAGTTGTTTTCTTAAGTTTTTACCTTAACCACCCAATCTAAACTCCTTGCGGTTCGACCCTGACTCACATTGGATTTTATTATTGTAATAATCGTTTTATATTCTCTTAATTGGGGTGTAAATTGGACGTGATCAATATTTGGTGCCGTTGCCGGGGAGTTTACAGTGTTAGCTATACACTTGAGTTTGTTTCTTGAGTATCTTCTTTTACTTTCATGATTCTAACTAGTTGATAGGTTTCAAATAAGGAACAATTTACTTGGAAATATACCATTGGAAGATGTGGATGGCAAAGAGGAATCACTAGATGAAATGCCACAAGTTCCACAACAAAACTACCGAGGCCATGGGTAACAATGCAATATGCCTCCACCTCCCCCACCGCCACCACCACCACAACCACAATCAGCGCAACATCGGATTTTCCCAGTGAAGGGTATGCAAGTACCATAGCTCCCCTCGCATTAGGGCGGGCAATTGCAAATTACCAATGGGATGGTCACTTTGCTCGAGCAATGAGATTATTTCACAGGGGCACCAACCCAAAATGCTTACAAGCATTTGAAAGGTTTTGTAGATATATGTTGGGTAAGCAAACAAATAAATATTTTGGAAGATGCATTGCGGTTAAGGCTTTTTCCTTCTCACTAAGGGGTAAGTCTTTAGATTGGTTGGAACGCTTGCTTAATCATTCTGTTCATACATGAGATAAATTGGCGGCGAAGTTTTTTTAAAGTTCTTCTCTCCTGGGCATATGGCAACTCTACGAGATGAAATATTGGCTTTTAAGTAAGAGCCCAATGAACCTTTGTATGATATTTGGGAGCAGTATCAGACTATGGTGAAGGAGTGCCTGAACAATTATATGACCGACAACATGATCCAACAAACTTTCTACCGTGGTATTAATACTACAAATCAATATGCGGTCAATCAATTGACCGGAGGAAATTTCATGACAACACCTTATGCAGAGGCGTGTGAGATTCTTGATGAGATGGCGGAAACCTCTTCGGCTTGGCAATCTTGAGCCAATTTTCCCCACGGTGATCCCAACATGATTCACCTTCATAAAGAATTGCAAGACGATGGGCAAGCTATTGCGGAATTGACAACCACCATGACTCAACTTACTAAGGTTCAACTACATCAAACTCAAGCTACTAAGCAAGTTCATGTTATGGAGGGGGTGAGTGTTTTAGCCAACAAGAAGCGAAATAAAGGTACCTAATTTCAACCCCGGGTAGAGACTTATGCATAAGATGATGGTGGTTATGATCAAGATGACTCCTATAAAAATCAAGAAGAAGAGGTACAATTTGTGAACAATTACCAAGGGCAACAGAGATATTTTCAAGGCTCCAACCAAAATCAATGGCGATCTCAAAAAAACAAAGGCAATTGAGATTCTAACAATAAAGGAAATTTGCATAACAAAAACAATCAAGGGAATTGGGGAGGTAATAATCAAGGAAATTAGGGGTTCCACAGGCCTCCAATGTACCAACAACCAAGCAATTCACCTCCCTATCCTTCCCACAATTTAAGTTCCTCAAGCAATGAAATGGGTCGTATTGGGAATATGTTCAAGCAAATGATGAAAAAAAATACGGATTCGGATGCCCAACTTGCCTCACATACCACATCAATTCGAAAATCTTTCAAGCTATTAATAATTGTCCTAAGTGATACGGTAGTGAATCCAAAGGGTGGTAACAATACGGAGCATGTCATGACGGTTATTACAAGAAATGGAAAAGGTGGGAATGTACCCACCTCAAATGAAAAACAACTTGTAGATGATTAGAAATTGTTCTAAGGAGAGGAAGTCCCACAAAATGATGTTCAACTACATGATGAAGTTTGGATTGATATTAATGATAGTGTAGAAGTGAGCCGAGAGGAAATAAACTCGTCTAGGGAACATATCATTGACATGCCAGATCTAATGGTGCAAAAGGCTAAGGCACCCTTGTCAAAGCCTCCACCTCCTTACCCTCAAAGTCTCTCTAAGCAAAATGGTGAGAATCAATTTAAAAAGTTTATAAAAATGATGAAAGGTCTCTCTATTAGTGTGCCATTGGTGGAAGCTTTGGAATAAATGCCCGGTTATGACAAGTTTATGAACGACCTTGTGACCAAGAAGATGTCGATGGACTTTGAAACAAGCAAGATCACTCATCAAGTGAGTGAAATTGTTCATTCCATGTCTCCTATGTTGGAGGATCCCGGCTAATTCCTTATACTATTAGAAGTGCCAATTTTGCTAAAGCTCTATGTGATCTTGGGGCGAGTATCAATTTGATGGCCTATTCAGTATTCAAAACTTTGGAGATTGGGAAACCAAGACCCACATCTATGAAATTGCAAATGGCTGATCGCACAATGAAAAGTTGTTGGGTGTGTTTGAGGATGTATTGGTCTGAGTTGATAAATTTATTCTTCCAATGAACTTTGTGATTCAAGATTATGAGGTTGATTATGAAGTACCTATCATTCTTGAGAGGCCTTTCCTTCCTACGGGTAAGGCCCTTTTTGATGTTGAAGCTGGAGAACTCACTTTTTGGGTTGGTGATGAACAAGTGGTATTTCATATGTGCAAGTCTATGCGTTAACTAAAGAGCAATGGGATGCACTCTTTCGTGGATTTGGTGACCGATGACATTGTTAATGATACTAGTGACACAACCAATGTTGGTGAAATGTTGGAAGCCGTTTTGCTCAACTTTGATGATGATGAGATAGATGGTTTCATGGAATGTGTGAACTCTTTGCAAGGAATGGGGTCTTACAACTATGCACCTCGAAAGTTGTCATTGGAACTTGAGAATAGGAAGACTCCTCCTACAAAGCCTTCAATTGAAGAGCCAACTACCTTGTAGTTGAAGCCATTGCCACCCCACCTTCGGTATGAATTTATTATCCATTGTTCTATTTTACTAATTATTCTTTCCTTTTGTTTGACTAACATGTAGGTAGATTCCACATTGGCGGTCTTACAAAGGCGGAAGAAAGCTATTGGATGAACTTTGGCGGATATTCGGGGTATATGCCCCGCATTTTGCATGCACAAAATCAAGCTGGATAATGGTGCTAAACCATCTATTAAACATAAAAGAAGACTCAATGAGGCTATGCAAGAGATGATCAAAAAGGAGAATATCAAATGGTTGGATGCCGGGGTTGTTTACCCCATTTTCGATAGTTCATGGACTTCTCTAGTTCAATGTGTCCCAAAGAAGAGGGGCATGATGGTTATTACCAATGATAAAATGAGTTTATACCTACAAGAATGCTCATAAGCTTGTATGGAATATCATAATCTCAACAAAGTCCCAAGGAAGGACCATTGCCCTCTCCCTTTCTTGGATCAAATGCTTGATAGGTTGGCCGGCCATGCTTTCTATTGCTTTCTTGATGGTTACTTGGGATACAACCAAATTCTTATTACACCGGAAGACCAAGAGACAACCACCTTTACATACCTATATGGTACCTTTGCTTTCAAGCAGATGCCCTTTGGATTGTGCAATGCACTGACAACTTTTTAACGGTATATGATGGCTATCTTCATAGACATGGTGGAAGAATACCGTGAGGTCTTCATAGATGACTTTTTGGTAGTTGGTGATTCATTTGATGATTGTCTTGATAGTTTGGACAAGGTGTTAGCTAGATGCGAGAAAATAAATTTGGTACTCAATTGGAAGAAATGTCATTTCATAGTTAAGGAATGCATTGTCCTTGGCCATAAGATTTCAAAGAATAACATTGAAGTGGATAAGGTGAAGATTGAAGTTATTTCTAAGCTTCCACCCCTACCTCGATAAAGGGTGTGAGGATTTTCTTGTGCCCTGAGGGATTCTACTGGAGATTTATCAAAGATTTTTCTAAAGTGGTGAACCCTTTGTGCAAACTCCTCGAGATGGATGCCAAGTACCATTTCAATGATGATTGTATGAGAGATTTTTAACAATTGAAGATCAACTTGACAATTACTCCTATCATTATATCTCTAAATTGTAGTTTTCCATTTTAGCTCATGTGTGATGTAAGTGATTTAGCGGTTGGGATTGTTTTGGGGAAACAGATCAATAAAATCTTCCACCCGGTCTACTGTGCTAGTAAGATCATGAATAGTGCCAAAGTCAACTATATCATTATGGAGAAGGAGCTAATTTCCATTGTGTTTTCTATTGAGATGTTCCGCCCATAGTTGATGGGTGCCAAAGTTATTGTGCACATGGATCATGCGGCACTTCACTATCGTATGAGGAAAAAGGAATCTAAAGCTCATTTGATGAGATGTGTGCTTTTGTTGCAAGAGTTTGATATTGATATCCAATATAAGAAGGGAGGTGAAAATCAATTAGCAAACCACTTGTCTCATTTGGAGGAGGAGGGGAGGCCATATGATGGACTTGAGATCAATGACTCTTTTCCCGATGAGCAACTCTTGGCACTTTCAATGAAATAGGTACCATGGTTTGCGGATTTGGAAAATTTCCTTGTGAGTGGTATCATTCCGGAAAAGTTCACTTCAAACCAAAGGAAGAAGATCATGAGGGATTGTAAAGACTACTATTGGGATGATCCATACCTTTTTGGGATTTGCACGGATGGGGTAACTATAAGATGTGTGCCGGATGATGAACAAAGTTATATTATTGGGGCTTGTCATTCTTCACCTTATGGTGGTCATCATGTTGGATCAAGAATGGTGGCTAAGGTCCTAAGTTGTGGTTTCTATTAGCCTACTCTCTACAAAGATGCAAATTTATTTGGTAAGAAGATGTGATGAATGTCAACGGGCCGGTAGAATTTCAAAGAAACATGAGATGCCCTTTACAACCATCTTGGAGATTGATATCTTTAATGTTTAGGGCATTGACTTCATTGGCCTCTTTGTGAGTTCTTGTGGTAACACTACATTTTAGTCGCGGTGGACTATGTGTTTAAATGGGTTGAAGCCATTGCTTAACCCAACAATGAGGCTAGAAGTGTGGTGGCTTTCTTGAAGAGGAACATTTTCACAAGGTTTGGGACTCCGTAGGCAAATCATAAGTGATGGAGGGTCACACTTTTGCAACAAGGCTTTTGACACGTTTCTCGGCAAGTATGGTGTCACTCACAAAGTGAAAACTCCCGATCATCCATAAGCATGTGGTCCAGTGGAAGTGTCCAATCGAGTGATAAAGAATGTTTTGTCCAAGACGGTGAATGCAAATTGGTCGAATTGGCCTAAGAAGCTTGATGATGCTCTATGGGCATATAGAACGGCTTACAAAACACCTATCATAATTTCTCCGTATCGGTTGGTGTTCGTAAAAGCTTGTCATCTTCCGGTGAAATTAGAGCACATGGCAATGTGGGTCTTGAAGAAACTAAATCTTGATTGGGATGTAGCCGCTAACTTGCGGGTTGCACATTTGAATGAATTGGATGAATATCGGTACCATGTTTATGATAGTTTGTCCTTGTATAAAGAAAAGATGAAGTACCTTCATGACAAGTAGATTTGGAACAAGAATTTCAAGGTCGGTGATCTAGTCTTGTTGTTTAACTCAAGGTTGAGAATGTTTCCCGGGAAGCTTAAATCAAAATGGAGTGGTCCATTTGAAAATCTTTGGATGACATCCTTTGGTGTGTTGGACTTGAAGAACAAGAAAATGAAATATTTTTGAATCAATGGTCACCGAGTGAAACATTACTTGGGAAAAGCTGGTGAAAGCCACGTGTCGGGGGTTCTTTACTTCAATTGAAGATGCTATGCAACGACGTTAAATAAGGCGCTTCTTGGTATGCAACTAAAGTTCTTTTCCTTTTGCTCTTTTAGTGTAGAAGTTGTCTATTTTTTTTAACCAAATTTGAAGTGTGCTGCAGTGATCAGTGTTAGGTATTGAGAAGTGGCTAAAGATGTGGAATTGCATGAAAAGTGCGGACCGCCCTTTTATTTGTGCGGCCGCAGAAAAGGAAATGTGGGCATCAAAAACTTGATTGTGGTCGCAAATTTTGATTGCGGACCGCATATACAAAAGGTAGCATAAGTGATAAAATAAGGGTCCTTTAAACTTTTCTCACCACAGTGCAGATCCAATTTCGTGACCTATTAGATAATTTTGCAGCCGCTGGAGAGAACTGTTGGAAAGGTCACTGAAAATAGGTTGATAGAAGTGCAGTCGCACTTGAAAAAGAGTGAACCGCACAAGTACAAGCTCTTCACTGCCCAGGAACAGAGTGCGGACCACATTTGAAATTTTGCGACAGCACTCACCCTTTCTTTGACCCGGACCACGCACAAGTATAAATAGAACAGTAGGTCATCATTTTAGACTTTTTGCCATTTTCACCCTCTAGTAGAGATTGTACTAAAGAACCATTTGATCGCACATTTGACCACACACAACCACTCATATTCCAATCATTCTAATCATACTAGTACAATCTGGTATGTATCACTTCAATCTTGTTTATTTTTCTTTTGAATTTGTTTTTGATTTTTAACTTCTTTTTAGGCCATCTATGTTACATCCCTTGTATGTGTCCATGTGGGGTAGTTTAAGAATAGGTATTTGTGAAATCATGCTTAGATTGGGTTGGGTCTGTTGATATCATGCCTTTAACATGTTACCCAGTGAGATTGAATAAAATTGCATAACCTAGGTAGTAACTGAACTTTGTGATTTACTGTTCTTGATTGTGCGGACCGCATTTGAAATGTTGCGGTTCACAATTGCTGGTTTTGATAGCCTGGTTGTTAAACAAAGTTCTGCGGCCACAATCTAATTGTGCGGACTGCAGTTGGAATTTTGCGCCCGCAAAGAGAGGTCTGCACTGTCTATAGAGAACTTCTTCTCTGGGACCTGAATACTTTTACTTAAGTACGAAGCGTAATTTAATTGTACGGACTGCAGAAGCACCCGCACTATCCTTCGGAAACTTCTCTTTGAAGGTATGATGCATCTGTGCAGACCGCACTTGGATTTATGTGGATTGCACTTTCACTTTGTGGACCGCACTTCCACTATGTCTTTTGCATGTTTCACAATGACTATCTCACTGCTCTTATGCTTTCCTCTAATGCTATTATGACTCCCAACTACTTTGTACCTCATGTCAATGATTTGTATACCCACTGAAACCTCTTTTTGTGCATAAACAGTTACTGGTACGACCAAGAGGAAAGGTGGAGACATCCAAAGGTCAGGGTAACCAAGGAAAGGGTAGAGGAAGAGGTGCCATGCACCCTAGCATACAAAACGAAATCTCTAAGAAGCAAACAACTGGCCGGGAGAGAGGTAGAAGCCTCTCAGATTCTAATTCTAAGGTCCCGTCTAGGGAAGCCTCCAAAGGCAACTCATCGTCTTAGTCTGAAGAGCATAATGGGGAGTAGTCTCAGGCACAGGGGAAATCTGAGCCCCAAGTTGAGCCTTCCACATCCCATTAGGGGTGTTCAAAACTGAATCAAAACCGAAAATCGATCCGAAACCGAAGCTTAATGGCTTATTGGTATCGGGTTAACGGTTTAACGGACGGGGAACGGATTGAATTTTTTTATTAACGGCTTATCGGTTTGGGGGCGGATTATTCAATTTTCTTAACGGATAATCCGTTAACCCGTTAAGAATATATATATATATATATATATATATTAAATATCAAAAACCCTTCCACTTCTTCTAGTACTCTATCTCTAAGTTCTAACGCCTAATTCCTAAATAATCAGAACCCTAACGCCTAAACTTCAACCAGCAGCCACCAGCAGAAGTATGGTTCTCTTTATTTGACCATAATTCAACCAGCTTAAGTAGAAATTCAACCAGCACTCCAGCAGCCACCTGCAGTACTCTATCTCGTCGACTTCCAGGCTTCCAGCACTCTATCTTAGTGCCCTAGTATGAAGAGCAAGCTCATATCTTTGCTTTTTAAAATTGTAAATATGGCTCCAGCATAGCCTTTGTGTTAATTATTAATATATTGTTACATTTCTAAGAGAAATGAACAAGAAACAAAGGGAAGGACCGCACGTTTGCTTCGTTTATGCTATGAATAAATTAATAAAAGCTTAGATACCATTATATTTAATGAGCTAAACTACTAAAATTGTTCCTTTGCATCTAAACCCAGGCAATCACATAGTTATCTCAATGAAATTTGATATCCTTGTATGATCCATGTTATAGCTAGTAAGAGTTACGGTGGCATATCCATTAGAACTATTTTTTCCTTAATTACATCATATCATAGTCTGCTTTGGGATGTAATGTAGACTACAATGTGTTCTGCTTTTTTCACTCTACACCACATGACACACTACATCATTCTTATGTAGGCGCTAACAGACATGTATGTCTGGACTCGATGTGTAATTTTCTATTCTGAATTTGTATGTTAGGCGGTCAACAAATAATTAATGCACGCAATATAGATTGAATTAGGCCGATAAACCGCCCGATAACCGCCCGATAAGAGCTAAACCGATACCAATCTGCCCGATATCTTATCGGGTGGCTAGCGGATTAATACATTTAAAAGTCGATAACCGTTAAACCAAATCGTAAAGAGTAATTAACCGCCCAATCCGCCCAATAAGCCGCCCTACATCCCATGGCACCTCAGGCACAACTAGCACTAGCCATGAGTCAAATGCAGCTGCACTAAACTCTGATTCTGATGATTCCCCTGATGATGGAAACGGGGGAAAGGTTGTAAGGGGTGGAACATGAAGGACCAAGAAAAACGTTGTTTAGGAATACCAGTTCTTGAGCTTCAATGCCTATGTGAACTTCAAAAAGTGGTGGAAAGAAAGGTCCCCCACTCATGAAAGGTAATTCCTCACCAACGACCAAGATAAGTACAATCCGCAATCCTTGAATAGTTTACAAAGAGAAACGACAGGATGCAGTTCACTGAGGAGCTGGTGGATGTCAATGAACACCTTGTCCGGGTTTTATGCCAACACTACACATATTTTAAAATGGACGAAGATTACCAACAGTGTAGAAACTCAAGGTGAAATTTTATCAACGTAATTGTAATGTCTACCTGGGACTTAAGGATATGGATCCAAAGGAGTACCTGGCCAAATTACTTGAGAAGGAGGAAGTCTGATCGTGGCTCGTGGAGATTCTTGCACCTGGGCCTAATCCTCCTTGGATAGGTGCCGGAGTGCCAAGCTTGTGCAAGACTTTGAGCTTCGAGGTGAAGGGGTGGGAGACTTTTGTTTTTACAAGACTTTACCCATGCTAGAATGATAATAACCTACCTCTGTAGAGAGCAATGCTCATGGCTTCTATCATGTTGGGACCCAATCAATGTGGGTGCCCTGATGTTGGCCAATATCACTCCAGTAGCAAAAAATGGTATCACTTCCTACCCTTAACCCAGCACCATCACAAAGTACTTGACAGGTGCCAAAGTGGAGTCCAGACCATTTGATAAGAAAATTTGACCAATCGGCCCCTTTGATATGTACAAGTTGCAAGACCTCAGGAACTTAAAGAAGAGCAGCCAACCTTTCACTACTACTAGCCAGTCTGATGAGCATGTAGTAGCTTCCGGTCCCTCTGATATCCCCTCCTCTTCAGCTGAGCCCTCTAATAGGCTAGAGACACTGCTTCTAAGCCACCATCATCCCCTGCTCCATTTCCTACACCATCTCTGAGTCTGGTGCCTATGACTACTGGCCCACTATCTGCCTTACATGTTTCTCAGAAGTTGGTGAGTCTTACCAACTAAATGCAGACAGCTACATCAAAGTTGTCTGAGCTATCTAGTACGGTTGCAGGATAGCCCTCTTCACAGCCAGACACTTCTGACACTAATGGGAAGCTCACTAAGATTTTGGACAACCAGAAGGTGATTATGGACACACTTGTTTGGCATGGTATAGTGATTGAGAGGTTGATCAAGCAGGTGAAGAAGATGAGGAAGACTCAGGCCAACAAGCACTCAGTTGAGTCACTGCGGTTTGAAGTGACTAGGATAGCGGAGGCAGGAAACTTGCCATTTGACATGTTGATTGATCCCGCCCAGCCTCACCCAGCTCAGACTTCTCAAGATGCCCTTACCGCTCAGGCTGAGGAGCCATGCTGCTATGGTGTGTGACATGTTCACATCTCATGCACCTCCCATGGATGATGATGGTACCATCCAGCTAGCTGAGCCGGCTCAGACTGACCCTACTGGTGATACATGATGACTGGGGATGCTTAGGGAGTTTCTTTGCCCCTGTCTGCTCTTTTATTTTGTTTTGTTAAGCAGCGGGGGCAATGCTTACTTTTATTTAGGGGG
>AWOL01S0049985.1:11183-21295 GCA_000715115.1 Nicotiana otophora
CTATACGCCGAACACCCAAACTAAACCTTTGGCGACCTCCAACAATTAGTCTAAGATGTGCTAGCATGATTATGACCAAAATATTTTCTATCCAATATATTTGATCACAGGATGATGCTTCTTATTTGACATATTTGAACCTTCAACCCCCATAGGTTACTATAAATATGAAGAACAAGGTTCTAGATTGGCTAGAATTATTCAAGAATCCATCAACGTGCTGAGCACGACATTTGAAGAGGTTATATCCTAAGAGACATGAAGGCTACTACAAATAGCGCTGGCATGGTTAATCATTGTGATGACATCATTGTTTCGACAAATGAGGCATAGAGTTTCCTAGTAGGCATTGATAATGTAGGGACCATGTTCATGATTCTGAGATTTAAAAGAAATGAGTCATGAAAAGGACAACAACAATTGTTTCATTCCATATGTGCCTTGTTTTGCAATAGTAGGCCTCAAAGAGAAATAGTTAAGTACGTGACACCAGTCGTCTCTTGGAGTGTAGGGAAAATTAGTTTAACTCGAAATGAGAATATTCTAGCACCCTGAATGTGATATGGGTTTCAGAATACATGAAGTTGCATTATGCTCGTAACATTAACTAGCATAAAGAATCTATGCCACAAGCCCATGAGGATGAAAAAGAAGTTGAACACTTGTGAGATTATTATCATTCTCACAGCTTAACCTTTGCCAATAGTTGATCCTATGTGAGAGAACTAGAGATACGCCAAATTTGTCTTTCAATTCAATTTGCTCATCATAGGCTGCTTAACTTTCAACCTCACACAAGTGGAATCATGTAGCTAGGACATCTTAATGTTGGGATGAAATCATGTATTGGTTAAATAAAATGAACATTTTTTCTATGAGATAGGCATGTTTCTGTCATAATACCTCTCAAGATGCAATACTAGGCCACTTCTTAAAAGACTACAATACTAGGTACAAAGTGAGCTATATACTGCGAGATGATTTAGGTGAACATAAAGATCATACTGAGAGGGGTAAACAACAAGATCTTCTTGTGATTAATTTGTGATAAATCACAAATTTCTCAGAAACTTTATGCGGACAAGTGGCCCTTTTCAATTGACATGTACGCACATAATAGGTGCTGTGATATGCTCTCATGTTACTAGATAGTGGAAAGTATTAATGATAATGTACACAAGGAACAAAGTGATTGTTCAAACCATAGGAGCGACATACACAGGAGAGAAAAAGAGTGTCTCAAGAAGGATCTAACACTAGGTTGCTTTACATTATATTTGATACCACATAGGTAAATATTATGGTGGTGCGTGCATAGGCACCAGTGATCAGATGTTATCCATTTGTATCAAAAGGTTCTGTACGAAATGCATCAGGTATAGTCCCTTGTTGAGAAGTTAGGAAAGCAAGTGGGAAGTATTAATCCTAGAGTTATAACTCTATTCAAGGACATAATTATAAATCTCAATTCCGCAAGAGGTTGTAAATAAGAGAATTTGTGATAGAGTGGCTTTACGAATAATGCCTCTCGCTCAAGGAGTAGATACAGAGAACGACTCATAAAGTTGTTCCGTTTCCATCCATACTTCCATAGTAGCATAAGGAGTGACATATGACAAAGTGGAACCGGGATCAATAAGAGCATACACATCACGAGGTTGGACAATCAATATACCTGTAACCACATCTGGAGAAGCCTCAAACTTTCGACACCTCCTCATAGCATAAAACCTGTTGGGCCCTCCCGAGCTCTGAATAACAACCCTAGCTATTCCAAGCCTTGCGAACGTTATAGTGCCTCGAGCTGGGGGAGGCGCTGTGGATGTAGTAGCTATAGAACTGGCCAGCTGGGCCATACCCCTTGCCCATGCGCTAGTGAGATAAATAACAATCTCTTTGAAAGTGTCCTGTCATACCACACTTGTAGCATACATTTGTACCATAGTTACATACTCCCACACTTCACACAACGGGGATGAGGTCTGCTAAACTGACTCATCCCATTGACATGATATTTACCCTTTTTGCATACATCATAAGCATACCCCTTATCCTTCCTCCAAGAATCCAATGCGGGAGTAACAATTCCAGCATCGGATTGCTTTGTGGGCCTTTGGAATTGCCCAAAGCTACCACCCCTAACGCGCTGCTGAGCATCCTCACAACACGACGCCAAATGTACCTCCCCGCATGACGGACATAACTAGATGGGTGTACCCAACCTTGGGCATATGTTCTTTTTGTGCCCCCTCTTTCCATAGCCATAACATATTTCAAGGGTCATCCAACATGTTCCTAAGTGTCACTTTCTGAAAATCACACAATCGGGTTCATTAGCACCAACAACCCTCTTTTGTTTCTTAGATTCTCTCACCACACGATCCATTGGTGTGGTGACATTGGTAGGAACAAGGACACTTCCCTTACCAACAAGTTCTTCTAACCCCTCCACGACTCGACACATTCTCCTAACGAACTCTTGCGTAATCTCCCCTAGATTCAATGGAGCGGTCATTCCCTCCTCACTATTTCAAACTTGTGGATTACTCATCTAAAAAATGAGAAATAACGAGGAAATTAGCTTCCNTAAGTTCTTCCAACCCCTCCACAACTCGACGCATTCTCCTAATGAACTCTTGCATAATCTCCCCTAGATTCAATGGAGCGGTCATTCCCTCCTCACTGTTTCAAACTCGTGGATTACGCATCTAAAACGATGAGACATAACGAGGAAATTAGCTTCCTATCTTGAGCTCTATCGCACAATATGGAGTATCAACGAAGTGTGAAATTCCTAAATGTCCAAGTAGTATCCTCATTATAGATGTGGTCGACAACGCACTGATAAAAAGGACGCTACCAGACACGGCTCCTAAACATCCTAGGACACTTTAAAACCTTAGGCTCTGATACCAAGTTTGTCACGCCCCAAACTCGGGGAGCACGACCGATGCTCAACTGAGAGAACCCGACCGAGCAAGCCTGTTAGATTACCTTCTACCCAAACTCATCTATGAATAAAGAGGATATGTACTCTATTACTCAAACATTGAAAAGATTCTATTAACAACTTCCTTTTTATTCCCATTAGCAGCTTCATTCATAATTCCCAAAACCTTACGAGTTTATAGAATTAATAAAAAAAACATGATTTCCAAATACCAATATTTCTAGTTCAATTCCCAATATAAACCACAACCCACAACCTATCTATGGAGCCTCTAAGTACAATAGAAGAGTAATAGGGAAATACCGGCAATAAGGTCCCGGCTATACCTCAAAACATAGTGCATGAGAAACAAAGTATACATGACCCCGAAATGAAAGGGGCTCACCAAGTCAGCTGAAGAAAGTGCACCCCTATCACAGATCAACGCCGCCCGCTATAGATCTACCTGCATCCATTAAAGATGCATCACCCCCGGAAAAAGGGACGTTAGTACTGTTGAATATTACTAGTATGTAAAGCTAAAAGTCCTCTTTCAAAATAGAATGACCATATAAGAAACGACAACACATAAAAACACCAAGTCACAATCAACAATATCCAAATGTCCGGTTAAGACATAATAATTTTCAAAATACGAACTTCATATACAATTTTGGTTGGGATATTATTAGCACCGATATACCACCGTCTTAGTTAGCACGGTGTGCAATCATGCCCGATCGGCTAGGCCATCTCCCTATGAACAATGTGGTTTGATGAGTCACTTTTCCAATCTCCACCCGATCAACTAGGCCGCCTTCCCACATATGCCGTGTGGGTTGACTTTTCCAATCCACAATTGTTACCAGTTTCATCCCAAATAAAGGGGAATAATATCACAATTTTCTCCAATATTTCAATTTCATCCCAAAGAAGGGGAATAATCACAATCCACCCCTACACCGGCATGTGTAGTTTCAGGNAGGTGTGGGACTTATGGCCCACCCTTCCTCGATTTTGCTAATGATGTTCCCAAAAACATTTTTGATTTGATTTGCACATAAAGGTAACATAAATACAATTGTACTCAACTAAACATCTTTCACATTGTATAAATTCATATTAGTATTTCCAGTCACTCACAACAACAATATTTCCTTAGCTCATTTTGCCATTCACAAGATTCTTTATTCCTGGCACGGTGGCCGTATTTCATATTCCACACTCTCACCTCTTTCATTTTCAAAGATCACTATCAAATATCAACATGTAGAATATTTCAGCAATCATATANATTTATTAGTAATGGAAACTTTAAACACAAAAGATTTCTCCCCAAACAATGGGGCATACCAATCAACAATGCAAGCACACATCAAATCAAAAGCAATCAATACACCATTTATTCTTGAAATACACTCTCCCATAAATGACAATATACAATTTCAACACCTGAGTATGTAAGAGCTCGAATCACACTGGATATATTTGTAAAGGAAAGCATTAGTTAAAGCAGCCACTTATGGGCATGAATCGAGTACAAAAGCTTTTAGGCCATTCTATTTTCGAAATCATTATTAAACAATTGAGTCGAGGCTCATTCATAATCCTTATCACATATTCCCATTTCATTGGCACCACTAGCCATAACTATAACTTAAATGCTTGGCGCGTTGGTCACACTCTATTTCTTCAATTCGCTTATTTCATTTTCAAGCATCTTTAAAGATTATCAACAACATGACACTTCCAATCAAGACTTTAGGTACACATATAATCAATTATGAGTCTTAGGCATATCGTGTTTTTCTCACCTAATTGGTATTCTAGTTTTCATTTAAAACACGACTCAAAGACGCAACATTTTAATACGCAAACCATACTTTGAACATCTATCTTACGACATAAGGCTCATTCGAAATAAATAAGTATATAGGGAATAACCCGGAATATAGAAGTTAGGAATCTTGAGCCAATCATACGTGATCTTACGGAAACATTATGGAACTCGATTCTAAAAGAGAAAGTTTAGCCAAAATACCTCAATTGAGCTTCCTTGCACCCTATAATGTTCCGGAATTCTTAGCAACTTCAATCTTTAGGGTGAAGACTTATTTTGTTAATCCTCAATGATTGAGCAAGAACTGATGGATAATAGGTTGAAGGTTGCTCCCCAACTCTAAGATCTCTCCCTCTCACCCTAAAATATCAGAAATGTGCTCAAAATAATCTATGGCTTATGTTTAAACAAAGAAGGGTTGGGTTTAAAAACCCCAGAAATGAAGCCCCGGAATAGGATATGAATGGTTATGCGGTTCGCATATCGACCGCATAATTTGAGTGCCAAAACTGGAAAAGGAACTTACCGGGTCTGCGGTCAGTATGCGGCCCGCAGCCATGTTCTACGGTCGCATAGTGCACCGCAGAACTGTTCTGCGGTCGCATAGTGCACCGCAGAACCTCTTTCCAAGAAATCCCAAAGCTGGGTATGCGACAAGAGTGCGGCCCGCGAAGTGGTTATGCGGTCGCATAGTGGACGCAAAAGTATCATCTGACCCACTATGCGACCCACCTGTGGTCCGCAGAGTGGTTATGCGACCAAACTCTCTCGGGAACATCTCTAAAAATGGAGCCCATATGAGTGAAGCTGCCTCGGCGGGGATACCCCCCTCCCAAGCCCGCCACTTTTGGTCCCGATAGCTAGAAAGTAGTGAAAGCAACCCCGCTCATCTCCACTATACCCATTGTACAGAGAATTCGGTGGCACTTCTCTAGAAAGCCTTGTGCATCCTCAATAACTAGGCCACTGAAAGTAGGATGATGGTACTTCTTACACCACTCGAGCCTGAGCTTCTCCTCCTCATATGTTGTTGCCCTATCTTCTAGCTGAACTGGGACAACCGGTTGTACTGGTATAACCTCTGGTACCTGCTCTACGTGGAATCCTTGCTTTAGGGTATGGGCCATGGGAGTCTGTGCTCCTCCCCCAGTTTGAGATGTTGTCGATGCAAGTGCAATCAACCCCACCTAAGCTGGAGTACCAAATATACTCAAGAACTGGGCGAGAGTCTCTTGAAGTGAATGGGGTATCAACAGGAGCCGCAAGTGCCTACCTCCCAACAGGATCTACTAGTGGCTCCTCTGTTGCAGCTTGGGCAGGTGCTCTGGCTGCACTACATGCCCCTCATCTTCCTTTCCCCAACCCTGGTCCCAGCCCCGGCATCTCGTGAATCTAGCATGGGGCGGGTATCTGATCATCTGATCCAGTGGTGCGTGTCCTCACCATCTGTGAGAGAATAGAAAGACATAGATTTAGAAATCCGAAGTCAACAAATTCGCACGATAAGGGATCAAAGAATTGAAATTTCCTAACAGTTACATAGCCTCTCAAAGATAAGTACAAAAGTCTCTGTACGGATCCGTGAGACTCTACTAAACATGCTTGTAACTCATAACACCTATGAACTTAGGGCTCTGATACCAACTTGTCATTGACCCAATTTCCCTCCGTAGGATGTCGTAATTTCACCTAGTCTCTAAGAGTAGGTAGGCCTAACATTCATGCATAATTTAACTGAGAAAATGATAAAAACATTCAAATAACTCAACAACTAGCATAAAAGTACTCTGCAACTCAACAGAACATTACTCCCAAAATCCGGTGATACCATGTCACAAGCTCTACAAGAGTATACTTAACATCCTTATACAACAATATCTATAAAAAGGGAAAATGAAATAGAACTAGATAGAGGGTGACTCCGAGGCACGCGGACGCTAACAGGTATACCTTGAAGTCTCCAAATCTGAAATTTACTCACTGGTGCCTAAGCTGGTAAAAGGTACCTGGATTTGCACAAACAGATGTCCAGAAGCGTAGCATGAGTACACCATAACGGTACCCAGTAAGTACCAAGCCTAATCTTGGTAGAGTGGTGATGAGGTCGGGTCAAGAACCTACTGGAATAAATAAGAAAATTGAACATGTATATGACAGTGTGACAATGATAAACAATGGAAATAAAACAATTAAGAAAATATACCAGGAATAGCTACACTTAACCAAGGCAATTAAGGCAACACGGAAGAAAACAAGGAATAATACTTCAAGGACAAAAAGCAACCAAAACACAAGTGATGTAATAGAAAGGTATAAACAAGAATCACTACTGAGGCACCGCCTCATAGTCTCATATCACAAAATAATCATAATCTTTCCTTAAATCACTGCGGGAATATTGCATTTAGTTTTGAAAATCATTTTTCCTGATCACCCTCATCACCTTGTGTACACGGCTTCCACATATCACAGTTAACACAAAACAACACCAATCCTATGGGGTAATTCCCCCACACAAAGTTAGGCAAGACACTTACCTCACACCATGCTAACTCAACCCAGTAGTAAGCCTTTCCCGCGATTATCCAACTCTGAGCGGCTTGAATCTTGCCAAAACAACTTCATACCATAAATACAAACAATATGAAGCTATTTCGAACAATAAAGTTGCAATCTTTAAAAAGAAACACAAAGTCAACTCAAAAGGTCAACCCCACGCTCACCTCTCGGAACCCGACCAACCTTACAAAATCCCAACACCCATTCGATAACAAGTCCAGCCATACAATAATAACTCAAATCTAACTTGTAATTGCCTTTCAAATCCCCAAAATTTAGTTTAAGAAGCTTCACAATTTTTCCCAAAATTTTCCAAGTCAAATCACTAATTAGATGACAAAAATAACAATGGATTCATGTAATATAGCCAAATACAGGTTAGAATCACTTACCCGATGATTTCCTTGAAAATACCTCAAACCATCACCATAAACTAAGCTCTCTAGGTCCAAAAGATGAAAATGAGATAGAATCCTCGAACACCCCCTTTTCTGCCCGGCAATTGTTTGCTTTTACGGGCACACTGTCGCACCTGCGGAAATATTCATCACAGATGTGATTCCAACTAATGCCTTGAAATTCAGCTTATGAATACAAAATACTCATACCTACGAGCCCACTTCTGCAGATTCACGACCGCATTTGTGGTCCTTTATAAGATCCATACAGTTTTGCTTCTGCGAATTAACACTCGCACCTGCGGATGCGCATCTGCGCCCAGGTGTCCGCACAAGTGAACCCAGGCCTGGGCTGGCCTTCTCCGTTTCTTGGATGCACCCTCACACACCTACGTGTACGCACCCGCAGCCCAAGCCTCTATCGGTGCGATAACACTAGAAGAACAGACCTCATCAATTCAACCAAGTCCAAAATTATTTCGAATTCAATCCAAATCACACCCAGGCCCCTTTAGACCCATTCCTAATATATCAAAACATTCCAAAACACATAACGGGCCTGCCTGTCATGCCTCAAAATTGGGGAGCATGACCGGCGCTCAACCGAGTGAACCCAGCCAAGCAAGCCTGTTAGATTTCCTTCTACCCAAACTCATCCATAAATGGAGATAATATATATTTTCATTAATTAGCCAATAAGGTGATCATGTCTACAATACCAATTCATTACCAATAGTTTCATCATTTTAAGGTCTCAAATTTCACACACATTTTCATAACAAGTAATACGACCACAACATAACTTTGTTTGACATTCCGAGCACCAATATACAACCCACACTATGTCTACGGAGCCTCTATAGATAAAGAAGAGTACTATGATAATGCCGGAAACAAGGCCCCGACTATACCTCAAACACATTACACATAGAAAAAAATATACATGACCCCAAAATGAACTGGGGCTCACCACGTCAGCTGAGAAGAGGGCATACCACTGTCATTGATCAATGTATCCTGTTGTGGAACCACATGCATCCATTAAAGATGCAGCGCCCCCGAGAAAAGGGACGTTAGTACTATCAAAAAGCACTAGTATGTATAACTAAACACCTTCTCAATAGAATGAATAATATTACGAAGAGGAACAATCATAAAATCAATGGAAGCCTCGAACAATACCAAAACATCAAGTTAGAACCACATAAGTTTTAAAGTAAATTTCCATATTTTTAAGTTGGAGATCCTTACTACCGATTTATCATCGTTCACAATACCAATACCACCGTACTTTTAGCACGGAGTCCAATCACGACCCGATCACCTAGGCCATATCATTAGAGACATCAACCACAATCACAATTTCAATTACAATTTCAAATACAATCACCACCATGTGTGCGGTATGGAATCTGATCACGACCCGATTAGCTAGGCTATCTCATTCGAGACATCAACCTTTTTATATCAGTCATTTAATTTCATACTTATTTCATATCTTTTCATTTCATTGGCACTAGTGGCAATAATTATAAAATCATTCTTGGTTTGATGCGTTGGAAACTAGACTCAATAAGCTTTAATTTGATAGGTAGATCACCTCCTAAGTCTTTATAGTTTGGTAGCAGCATGCGTTTGAAGTAGGATGTTGTGCGAATTGAGACATCCTTTCCACTTAATATATCCTACTTGTTCCACACGAATTCGTGACATTCACAAAACTCCTTAGTATGCTCCAACACACCTTAAAACCATATTTCCATTTCAAAATGATGTGGTTCTATCCCATGGGTCTCCTTTAATACTCGAACACGTTATTCCCAAACACTGTTGGCGTACCTTAAAATCTTAAATCATTAGGAAATTTTAACGGGGCCTAACATTCTCCCCCGCTTAGGATCATTGGTCTTAGAATGAGGGTTAGAATCACACACTAAAATCGGGTAGCACAAACGACGCTCAACCGAGTGAACCCGACTGAGCAAGCATGTTAGATTTTCTTCTACCCTAAGTCATACATAAATGGAGATAATACACATTTTCATTAATTAGCCAATAAGGTGATCATGTCTACAATACCAATTCATTACTAATAGTTTCATCATTTTAAAGTCTAAAATTTCACACACATTTTTCATTGTCTGAAATAGAACAATTAATACAACCACAACATAACATTGTATGACCTTCCCAGCACCAATATACAACCCACACTATGTCTCTTGCTGTGGAACCACCTGCATCCATTAAAGATGCAGCGCCTCCGACAAAAGGGACATTAGTATCGTGGAATAACACTAATATGTATAACTAAACCCCTTCGCAATAGAATGAATAATATTATGAGGAGGAGCAATCATAAAATCAATGGAAGCCTCGAACAATA
>AWOL01S0049987.1:8316-33890 GCA_000715115.1 Nicotiana otophora
GATCGCGAAGCACAAATTTCCACTGTCCAGATTTAACCCTACGCGATCGCGGACTTTTCCATGCGATCGCGAAGCTCACTCTCACAGGCCTACGCGATCGCGAAGCACAAACGCGTGACCTCCACTTCTGCTCCATTTCCTCTACGCGAACGCGGCCTTAGCCACGCGTTCGCGAATCACAAAATTCCAGAGCTACGCGATCGCGGCCCTCTTCACGCGATCGCGAAGAATAAAATTATCACTGCCTCAAACAAGCCTATGTGATCGCAAACCATCTCACGGGATCGCGTAGAACAGAGTCACCTCTACCGCAAATTAGCTTACGCGATTGCGGATGAACTTATGCGATCGCGTATAAGAAAACCAGAAGAAACATACCAGTAGCTATCAGCTATCTCCCAAAGGTCAAAAATAATCTGTTACCCGTCCGAAACTCACCCGAATCCCTCGGGACCTCAACTAAATACACCAACAAGTCCTAAAACATCATACGAACTTAGTCGAAGCCTCAAATCACATCAAACAACGCTAAAACCATAAATCATGCCCCAATTCAAGCTTAATGAAATTTGAAATTTCAAGTTTCCACAAACGACGTCGGAACCTATCAAATCAAGTCCGATTGATCTCAAATTTTGCACACATATCATAAATAACATAACGGACCTATTAAAATTTTCAGAATCGGATTTCGACCCCGATATAAAAAATTCAACCCCTCGGTCAAACTTTCCAAAAATTCGACTTTCGCCATTTTAAATCTAATTCCACTACGGACCTCCAAATAATTTTTCGGACATGCTCTTAAGTCCAAAATTACCATACGGAGTTATTGAAATCGTCAGAATTAAATTCCGAGGTCGTTTACACATAAGTCAATATCCGGTCAACTTTTTCAACTTAAGTTTTCAATTAAGAGACTGAGTATCTCATTTCACTCCGAAATCCTTCCAGACCCGAACCAACTAACCCGGTAAGTCATAAAATAAATGTAAAGCATAAATTGAACAGTAAATGAGGGAACATGGTTATAATACTCAAAACGATCGACCGGGTCGTTACAGGATAGTAGCCATTGACCCATTAATCTCTGGGGGATTCTACACAAACACTAATTTGTTTTGCTTTGTTTATTTAGAATTATAATTATGCATCCTTCATTTCTGAATTTCTGCTTTTAATTTCATTTTAAGTAAACGTGCAAATACTAATTGGAATTCTTTTTCTCTTTTGCATGAGCACTTTGGGCCAGCGGAGTTCGCCTTGAACTCTGGACCAAGTTCGAATGAAAACTGGATTGCTCCTGTTCCTGTTGTGAACTTGTCGCTGATGTCTGGCAATGATCATAGAGTTAGTGGGTCTGATATGCTGTCAGCCCACCACGAAGAGTCTAGCCTTCTTACGTTACATTGTTGTTACTAGTTTATTTGTGTATTTATATTGTGAAGAAACTTACAATGATATTGGATGCTCATTTATTTTCCTTTGATGATTAACTAGGAGTTTACTTTAACATAATAAATCACGTAGGATAAAAGGCAAACATGCTTAGGTTAGTATTCTCACTTTATAAAACTAACAATTTTCTAGAAAAATGACTACATATTAACTAATCATCAATGAAGTGTTTTTTGCTTGTTTATTTATCTAATGATTTTGTCAAAGGTATTTGCAGATCTGGATCCTAAATAAGTGAAGTAAATGTTTAAGAGTTCAATTGGCCGCTTAGAAAAATTAGAAATGGAACCATCTTATTAAAAGGAAATGACACGCAGGCAGAATATAGGGTTCGACCCGGCTTTATGACAAAAGGGAGGGAAACGCCAACATGGTCCAAACATCGCAGGTGCGACCTACGCCCCTTCCTCCGCAGGTGCGACGCACCAGAAATTTAAAAAAATCCAACAACGCCAACATGGTCCAAAATCGTCCGAGATCACCTTGAAAGCCACCCGAGCCTCCAGACTCCCGTCTAATCATACCAATAAGTCTGGATACCTTATCAAAACTTATCCCAAAGCTCAAAACAACCAAAATAATATCAAAATAAAGAATCGGAGATCAAAATCCATCTTTTAGCTTTCAAACTTTTCAACTTTACCAATCACGTTCGAATCATATTTAAACATTCCTGATTGCAACCAAACTTAGCACACAAGTTCATAACCACCATTGGGACCTATCCAAGGTCTCAAAATCACAATTGGAGTCCAATAATACCACAGTCAACTATCGGTCAAATCTACAAACTCTTCAATTTTTCAAATTGCCAACTTTCGGCAAATAGAGTCAAAACATCCTAGGAACCTCCAAATCCAAATCCAAACATATGCCTAAGTCTAAAATCACCATACGAACCTATTGGGACCATCAACTCACCAATCTGAGGTTGTCTACTCAAAAATCAAACCCTAGGTCGACTCTTACAACTTAAGCTTCCAAAGATTGAACTAAGTGTTCCAATTCACTCTCAAACCTTCGCGAAACCAAACCAACCATTCCAGCAAGTCACAAGCATTCGGGAAGCATCAAATAGGGGAACGACGCTCTAATACACAAAACGACCGGTCAGGTCGTTACATTGAACCAGTCTCCAACCAGTATTATAATTGAGTCACTTCATCCATCGAAGCTTAGATAGATGGGAAGAGATCACTTAACCATTTGAGTAATTCTGCAAATTTGAATATCTTGAGATCGAATTCGTCTCCTCCCCCAGCTCATTTTGGTGACAGAGATGAGATCTCATCAAAAGCATCATAACTTGATTCAATTGGTATTTATTATGAAGTAATCATGCAACTTTGATAGCGAAAGTACTCTTAGAACTAATCGAACATATTTTATGGTATGAGGAAGCGTATATAATGTATCATTTCTTGACTACAGCCTACTAATCCTTCGACATATTGAAGTAAACATATAAGAAGCACGTGACTTCTTAGGAAGAAACACATCATCAGCTTAGTCAAGAGAAATAAAATACATCTTAGGATTACAATAGACAGAATCTCTAACTGATGATTGAAAGTGATGACTGAATGAATACAAAGTACTTCCCCCTTTATAATTTGCATTGCTCACTCCCAAAAAGAAATATTAAAGTGTAACATCAAATGCAGGATACAAAATTTTTGGATTCGTGCAACCTTGAATCCTAATTTCGTTTTTCTAAAGCATACAACACATCTTCAACAGTCTTTATCTCAAAAGTCATCAAGCAAATGTGAAAATATTACCAAACTGGCCCAAGGCAAGCTTAACAACATCCACCTTTCTAAGACTTCAGAGAACATCTTAGTTTTGTGTCCGCTTACATCATCTCTGAAAAAAGATATCCTCCGCGTATAACAAACCTCCCATGCTGCAGCGGAAGTCATACTGAGCTCCCTCTCCCTTTGTTTCAAGCTTTGTTCTTCGTTGTTGCTTTTCGTTTTGCTTCCCTAAGAGCTTTCCTCTTCTCTTCCCTGTACAAATGTTTTAAGACAAGAATAGGTTATATGATTAAATCTCTTTTCTATTAGCACATCAGTGTTTACCAACTTGAGATCGTGAAACTATAAATTCTTACCTAGCTTTTGCAATTTCCTCTCTAGGAGGGGGGGGTTTCTTCTTTTCCCTCCTTTTTGTCGCCACCGATTGGTTTTCTGCCTTCCCATTTTTAGTTACACCACCGTGTTGTCCAACACCTTTCTTATCTGAATGCTTTTGGACATCCCTCTTCCTCTTTTTATCACCCGCCACTTCTTCATTATTCCCATTCTCTTTTGCAATCCCCTTTTGCTCTGAATGCTTGTCATCCCCTTCAGCGTTCTGCTGGTCACTGCTCTGAATGGCTTCAGCATCTTGTGTTTCTTCAGATTGAACCGACGATTTTGCAGCAGACTTGGAATTGCTCATCTTTTTCAACTGAGGAACAAAACAGGAGATATGGGGCAAAATGTTCTAAACTGAAACAGGGCAAATTGTTCTCAACTGAAACAAACTTGCAGCAACTCCAGAGAAGAACTGTTTCTAATCTTCCATTTGTTTTTAACAAATGTGACAATCCCACTTTATTTTTCAATCCCAAAAACAATAATCATTTCTATTTTTCAATTTCCGCAAGCTTAATGAAAAGATGAACTGTCTGTTTGACATGAATGAGGCTTGAGTTCTACGCACGAGTAGAGCACCCTAAAAACTGAAGAGATACATACAAAACCGAGTGTGTATAGTGTTCAAAGAGATTTATTGCTTACAGGCAAAACTATATAAAACAAGCAGAACAAAAAGGGGGGAAATTATTTAGAAAAAAGAACACTATCAGAGGACAATTGGATGATACAACTAAGGCAGAATAAGTAATGTGGCCTGTTCTCTTGTACTTCACTTGGGGCTTTACTGTAATCAATTTTAAGAATAGACATCAATGGACAGTAAAGACAGGACTTTGAATCCTCAATTACAGCTCTCTCAACTTGACAGCACATGATATCAACAAATGATACAGCATACCTTGGCTACAAAGAATCCATCCATGTTGTGAACATGAGGATAGAATCGCCTAGTCTTGTCCAAAGATGTGTGGAAACGGTGCTGCCTAAAGCGAATAAATCTGGGACTCAAAAGCAGCTTTAATTAGTTGTAGAATTAAACAAACCTTCTAAGTAAATGCACATAAACAACACAAGCTATTATACCCAGGCCTCCCAAAATCAAGTCCACATGGCACAAGTTTAACATCTCTCTTCTTAAGTGCATAGTCTATAACTGCTTCATTCTGCAATAATCAAGTTAACCAAAATAAGTAGAAATTGACATGCATACAAACACTTAGAAGAAAGGTACATTTTTTTTTGAAGATTCATTTAGAAACATAAGTTTATAAAAATACCTCGTCAACCATAATGGAGCAGGTAGAATACACTATGTATCCACCTGATTTTGAGTTGGCATCAACCATGTCAATTGCTGCAAGTATCAGTTCCTGCAAATGAAAATTGACAGATGAAAAAGGTTTCTCAAAAGCAAGTAGGCAAAAACAATATGTGAAACGGGGGAATATAAGAAAAAAACACATTATGGAGCAAAATTAACAAGATAGGACTTTCCAACACCCTCCTGCTTTGGGAGGGTACAGATAATACCACCCCAAAAAAAGGGCAAACAAGGCAACTAGAATTGCAATATCTGTCCCCTATATTGCGACAAATAAGATCAATGAAATCAATCATTAGAAACAAAGAAGAAAAAATGTTCAAGTCTCCTTGCAACTTAGTCTCTCCAAAACAACAGATTTTCAGAACCAGTATTTTCTAACAGTCCGAGAAGTCAGATGCTGGCAATATACTTAATTTAAATTTATCTTTTTAATCAAGCTGGCAATATACTTTATTTTTTTACAAGTAATCAAAAAATTTATAACTGCTTGCTAAGCCAGTGGAACAAAAACATAACTACAAATTGTAAAAATCCCCTATTGTGCAAATACCAAACTGGAATATGCTTTATACGGGTTCTCTTATGAAGCATGAATACAACCAGTTCATGGAAATTATCATGATATCCTTCTACAGCGCAAATAATTGAAAGTTTACAAATATGAATAACACAAAATCACCAAATTTACACGTCAAAATCATTTATACCTTCTGCAGCTGTGAGCAATTTTGTATATCAGCAGCATTTTTGGAAGTTTTAACAGACTCATCCTTCGAGATTACCTGCAGAACAAATGAAATTCATAAGATTAAATATGATTGCAGACAAGCATTAACATCAAAACATTACCACATACCCCAGTGCCACTGCAGGGAGCATCTAGCAAAATCCTATCAGCAGTATTCTGACCCAAAACTTTAGGCAGCTGAAATGATTCCCAGACAAGGTTTTAGTATTAGATCACAGGAATTTGTTATCACTATGTAAACCAAGAAACAGATGGCCACAAGGACAACAAATCTTTGTTAGATCAGTGGATGTTGCTCCATGAAATTAGTGCAGAGCTACTTCAAATGAGTGCTCATAATGGGCAAGGTTGAACAACACTGTCCAATATGAAATATAAAGGCATATAAAAATAGAAGTGCAGTAAGTTCTAAAGGAAAGATTGCAAAATACTCCAATTCTAACCTCTCTTCCATCATAGTTACACACAATGGTGTTTGTTACCCCCATACGATGTAAATTAGCAGTGAGCGATTTAAGTCTTGACTCCTTCATCTCATTTGCATAAATAATACCTAGTTTCCAAGGTGAAATATGTCAGTGTCGTTCAGACCGACTGAAATGGCAAACACTATTAATCAATAATTTAGAACATAGGGTTATACTTGCAAATAACTCCAAAAGCAGAACCAGGGTGAAGAGAGAAGTTAAAAAATAATATATCATGGCAAACATTGTTATATCACAAAAGCTTATGACAAACAACAGGAAGTATATAATGCACATCAGGAAAAGATATTCATTCAATATAATCTATTTTTGAGAAACCAAAAAACATCTGAAGAAATTCACTAGAGTAAGCAAACAGATTGGCAACTCAGGCTAACATAAACTACTTTGACTATAAATGATGTACATGAGCGCATCGTAAAACAGAACAAAAGCATCCAGTAAATTTTGGTTCGCTGCATTAGAAATTAGAAGAACAGGAAATTGAAAACAAATGAGTTTTTTTATTAAGGAAATGGAGAAAATGAATATTGACACATGGGCAGCAAAATGTATTTATAATTCATTCACCTATCGGTATCCATAAACTATTGATGCATTATGGAGAAAATGGACTTCTGCACAAGAATACAACACCAACACCACCACCAACAACCCAGTAAAATCCCACAAGTGGGTCTGGGGAGGGTAGAATGTACGCAGACCTTACCCCTTACCCCCGTACCCCGGAGGGGTAGTAGAAACAACACCATTAAATGCAAATGAATACATACCACTATTTTTCATCAGTGCAGCAACATAAGTTGTTTTGCCTCCAGGAGCAGCACTGCACCATGTAAAAATTGCCCACTTTAGAAGCACAAAAGTTAACAAAAGAATACCACTTTCTGCTTACTGAACTAACAATTAAAAGTTTGCAGAAATTGTTTTACCTGCTCTCTCAAAAGAAAAGATATAAAAAATGCATAACTTGAACCTAAGACGGACAAAACGATATCCAAGACAGAGTTGCTGATTTAACAAAGGTCGTAGCTTAGTGGTCAACGAAGTGGGTTGAGAACCATGAGGTCTCTGGTTCAAATCCCAACGAGGCAAAAACATAAGGTGATTTCTTCCCATCTGTCCAAGCCTTAGTGAACAGAGTTACCCGGTATCTGTGCTGGAGGGAGGTAGCAGGTACCCCGTGGAATTAATAGAGGTGCGCGCAAGCTGGCCCCGACACCACGGTTATCAAACAAAGGAGGAGGAGAAATTACAAGTGAAAGAGGAAAAGAAGATGCTTTATTTCTTCAATAAGCTTTTTCCTACACTATCCAAATATGCACTGGACAACTCTTTCGGCAATCAAACTTGATAATTCTTACTGATACACAAAAAAGGATCAAAACATAACAAATCATAAAAGATCTCATTCAAAACTAACTGAATAGTAAAAAGTTCAATGATAGACAATTGAAGCAAACATTTTTAACACAAAATTATTTACTTACGCCATATCAACAACACGCTCATTCTCCTGAGGGGCAAGGGCCATTACGGGCAGAAAAGAGCTCGCACTTTGGAGCTGTAAGCAAGTTATTTTGTTAAAAATAAGCATGACAGTTGAATACTAAGAGCAAAGCCACATTTTAAAGTGTAATGTCAGGATTGGATACCATGTAATGACCAGCCATATACTCGGGAGTGGCACCAACTGGTACTTGAGAATCGTACACAACTAGTCCAACCTACAAAGTCAAAAATTCATATGCTTAAGTAAGCAAGGATACATATGAAAATAAGAAATAACAGATCCAAATTGACACCGAAATAATGGGTCAACACAAAGAAAAGATAGAGAATCACAGTTAATCCTTATACCTTTGACCATTTGCTTAATGGGTCCAAATTGACACCTCTGTTCAGAAGAACACCAGCTAAATCCCGTCTGCGAGTCTGAAATCCCGTCACAGCAATACACTATGAGTCGGCCATCAGAGCGACAAAAGGTAAGGATAGAAAAGAGGCAGAGAAAGTCATGACCTTTAAAGTGTTTGTCCGTAGAGAAATCGGGCGGGGCTTTTCAAATGCTTCAATAAGTTCAATCAGCTCAACAGGGGGAAACATCTGCAGTAAGGTCAATCATCCACATTGAAATTACAAAATGCAACATGAAAAGGGAAAGAACGAAAGGGTGCAGAGTCTAGACTACTTTGAGCTATAAATTACCTCCACTAACACCTCAATCAGAAAATCATTGTATCCATAATATGAACCCAAGTCCCTTTTAAGTTGATCAACATAATCCTTCCGTGTCATGCCCTCTTGCCTCAATGTCTTAAAATTTGAAAGCACACGAACAACTGCATTTATATTTGAATGATAAACTTACCTCTGAGAAGAAAAAATAATTTGGGAAGGGACGATGAAAGAGAAGAAACTCACTCTCTTTTATCCTCCTTTGGAGATTAGAGAGATCCGGGGGTCTATGTGTTTCTTCTTCAAGCTCCTACATTATACGATGACATATTCAGCATTCACATAGTGTTTTTCCTGCACGAGTGTTTGACAAGCCAAACCTCTAATAATCAAGAACTTGAACATTAAGCAAACCTCAGTTGTTGGCAGTCTGAACTCATCAGCTTCTTCCTTAATATTGA
The DNA here is from genome assembly GCA_000715115.1 of Nicotiana otophora. NCBI lineage: Eukaryota > Viridiplantae > Streptophyta > Magnoliopsida > Solanales > Solanaceae > Nicotiana > Nicotiana otophora. The sequence continues at coordinate 17,115 of AWOL01S0049987.1, forward strand.
GCTGCAATTCTGCTTCGGCGTCCTCCTTTACTCTTTCCCTTTCGTCATCAATAGCTTTTGACTTCCTTACAGGATCAGTATCATCTGCATCTGAATCAGAATCCACATCCGAATCTGCTGAACCATCGTCTGCAGCAGAAATGACAGAACAAACAAGAATGGCTAGTGAGTCATAAATCTCGGTAAGATGGCTAAAATTAGAAAACCAATGCACTAAGTCAGTAGAGTACCAGCATCATCACTTGCTAATATATCAGCAGCAAAGGGGTCGTCCAAGTCAGAAGACATGTCAGAATCTGAGTTCCTTTCCTGTTGTTCTTCATCACCAAAACCTCCATCATCTTCTTCAAAATCCCCATCTGTTCCTTCACCGTCACTAATAAAAAGATCTTCCTTTTCAAGTGGCTTAGGTGGCAGAGGTTGCTTCTTTTGCTTCTTCTTGATAGGGGGTTTTCCTAATTTAGAACCCGCTTTCTTACCGAGTTTGGGACCAGCCATTTAAGCTACAAATAACAATAGCAACACTTTTAGAAGATGGTATACAAGCTTCCTATTTACATCCAAAAACAAGCATAATTTCACCCATTCCTACAAAATACGGTAAAAAGGCAATAGTACTCCAAGATTCAAGCTTTATGACGTTCTACCAGTAGAAGGAGCACAAGTCACATGTAAAAAATTCCAGGTTTTAATAAAAGTACAAACTTTTCACAAAAACTTGTACCACAAAGAAAATCAACAAAATCCTATTCTATAATCTACAGTACTTAAATTTTCAATGAAATGCTTAGTACAAATATTTAGCCTACACAAAAATAATTTTCAGTATATGGGTACAAAGTAAAAACTGCACGAAAAATAGAGAAACTTACACGACGAGAAAGGAAGAAGAATGCTAAAGTTGTTTATTGAAATACCTCTTTCTATATAAGCAAGAACTCTTTCTATATAAGCAAAAACCAGTCTTTCTTGTAAAGAGAAAAAGAGAGCAGCGAGGAGCGAAGGGAGAGAGGTTTTAGGTTCAGGTTTCGACAATTAACGCAAAGTATTTGTATTTATTTACACTAAAGTCCCTATTTAACTAGCATATAATTTTTAAGGTCTTGAACTTGTGCAGAAGATTCATTTAGTCCCTTTAATTCTTATGTTTGGAGTTTCCTTTTCCTTTCCTCTTTCTTTTATGCGTTGTCCTATTGTTATGATTAAAGGTCTTTCCTCATCTTTTTTCATTTGGTTTGGAATATGAGGTAGGTCTTTATTTCTCAAAAATTGCACTCTATTGTTTAACTTAATGGGCGTTTGGACATAAGAATCGTAAAATTCCAAAATAGAGGGAAAAATAATTTCAAGTAAAAATGGTATTTGAAATTTAGAGTTGTATTTGGACATGAATATAATTTTGGGTTATTTTTTAAGTTTTGTGAGTGATTTGAGTGAAAATTTTAAAAATCAGCTTTTTGGAGTTTTTCAAATATTCAAAATTTTCAAAATGTATCTTCATGTGAAAATTAGAAATTTTATGAACAAACGCTGATTTCGGAAAAAAAAAATTGAAAAAAAGGAAAAAATTTCTTATGTCCAAACGGGCTCTAAAATATCTTTTAAATTAATTTAAATTTTAACGTTTATTAATCACATGAATAATTTTTACGTATTTATAATAAAGTAAAACATGATGCTTGAATCAAATTTGTCAATGGCTAGTCTAAGTGACAAGAGAAAAAGAGAAAAATATGTGGTTATATTTAATATTTTAAAATAATACTTAAAAATTTTATAATCTATATATACATATAAAAGAGGGACAAAAGAAGCTGATGTGGCACCTCTTATAAACTAGGATTAGTATTTATCTTTTTTCTTAAAATTTTGCTTTTAACTCATTTATTTCATTTAACACTGAAACGTCATTACATTAAATTGTTTTAATTACACTTCCCTCTTTCACTCTTTTTCCGTTAACCTCTTCCTCTCTTCCTTAAAATTGCAAAGGTCCAAATTTATTACCATGTCGTTTTCGGACGTTATACATCCCCACAAACGACACAATAGTTTTCTCAAATTGCATTCCAATTGTAAAAGACGTAGTTTTTTTCTTAAATAGTTTTTTCCCCCTTCTTATAGATGTTCAGAGATTTTTGTAGGCATATTTATGTTGGAAATTGTTATGGGTTCTCTTGAAACAGCATGTGGACTATATTATATTGGAACTTGAAGATGAAAATTTGGGACTTTTCCCTTTGAGTTTCTAAATATGGAATATTCATCATAGATTTCCAAAATGAGATTCTGAAATTTGTTGATGTCATATAATGAATGTCCTATGACGTTCACCTTTGATCTTTCGAACCAGAAAGCCTAATCCATGGGAATTTTCAGCCAATCTAAGCACGGCGAGGAACATATATAGGGCCTTTCATTGTGCACTCGAGCAATGAAAGATGTAAGTGGTTGTTCAAAGTCTTTTTTGGCATGTCTGTTATTATTCTAAAAGTTCATCATTACATACTGTGCAGTACAATCACATTCTCTTCATTGTATTTCAGTAATTCTTGAATTCTGACTGAGATGTNATACAATCACATTCTCTTCATTATATTTCAGTAATTCTTGAATTCTGACTGAGATGTTAGGATGACTCTTCTCTGAGTAAAGTACTGTTTTCTACTCAATGTAGTTTTCATTCTTGATAATGCCGCATATATAGGAAATGTTGAGTACTATAAGTATAGTGACTGAATTTTCTTTAGAAGATGAATTCTGTATATCGCCTTCTCAATTTTTGTATGGTAAGAATTGATTGCCTTCTTATTATATGTGTGATAAGCTTTGATTGTGGATGCGAAATTGAATATTTGATAATCTTTCGGTCTTTATTTTTGTAGATCTTCACAGTTTGAGGATTTTATTGAGAATAAAATTTCTTGATAAACTTATTTTAGGAGGATGGGAGTATCGTTTTCTTCACAGTTTTGTACCTCTCTTTGGCCAAGAAAAGTACTTATTTTTGTTCTCAAATGTTTGCCTTTTATCTTATTTTTCTATTAAATATATGTTTTCTTTTTTCCAAGAGAAAAAGTGAAACAACTGCCATTAAAATTGTAACATATGCAATAATACATATTCTGCTACTCTTAATCTGTTGCAGGCTTCCAAGAGAAAAAAGGAATAGGGAAGAGAATAACATATGTCGCTACAAATGACATTATTTGGAGAGTCAAATACAAGCTTGATGAAGATGCTATCATCAATAATGTATGCATATTTTGTTACTCTTAATCTGTTGCAGCTTGTAATTGTAGTGTGAGTTCATATGTAATAGTTTTGCTTTTTTGAGTGTAAAAATACCATATTTTTGAATATTAGGAATGATTATACTAAGTGAACACACACTCTCTCTCTCTCTCTCTCTCTCTCTATATATATATATATATATATATATATATATATATATATATATATATATATATAGATAGATAGATAGATAGATAATAAGCGTATCTGAATGCTAGGAGGAATAGATTAAAAGAGTACTAAGTTTTTTTAGAATTTTTCAGATAATAGGCGTATACGATAGATAATAGGATTGTTGATTTGGTTATTTAAGGAAGGATAATGGTTTCTGGTTTACAGAAGAATTAAAGAGTGAAATATTAGAAAATAAATTAAACAAGGAAAAAAAATTTAAAAATGTATTTTAGATACAACTTATACTATATTTTGTTAAACATTTAAATGTCTAACCTTTATTTTTAACTTCTAATTACTTTTATAAAGAGATGTGCGAGAGAGAGGATGAGGGGGGTATAATTAAGATTATTTAAAAAGTGATTTTGGACTTTTTTATATAGCACAAAATATAATATACGAAAAAAATGATCAAGAGAGAAAAATGACTTAATTAGTAATAGGAGAAAGGGGAATTGACTTAGATATTTAAGGAAGGATGTGGAGAAATTGAATGATATAAGTATGAGAAAAAAGGAAGAAGAAAATAAAAAAAGTATAAGGTGTACATGAAGAAAATTATCAAAACAAAAAATGATAGGAAAAAAGGGTTGGATTATTAACAAGAAAATGACAAAATGGGAGATGGGGAATTCAAAGATGTCATCGGGAAAAGAAATGTTCAAAATGTAAGGTAATGGGAAGTAGTAAATGATAAACTATTTTTGCCTTTTTGTGTGTGGTGTATTTCGAGAATTAAGACTATTTTTTTCCTTTTTTAAAAAGGTATTGAAAAATATAATATTACTTGAATATAGATTTATTAAATTCTTAAATTATGAAAATAGAAGTATTTTACTTAAACATATCAACTAGAAACTTTTTAGAAAAGAATTGAGACGGAGGTACAAAATTAAGTGTTTACTATCGGCAAAACATAAATTCAAAATGTCAAGGTAATGGGAAGTAGTAAATGATAAACTATTTTTGCATCTTTTTTTTTGGTGTATTTCGAGAATTAAAACTATTTTTTTCTTTTTAAAAAGGTAAAGAAAAGTAAAATGTTACATGAATATAGACTTATTAAATTCTTAAATTGCTAAAGTAGAAGTATTTTACTTAAATATATCAACTAGAAATTTTTAGAAAATAATTGAGACGGAGGTACAAAATTAAGTGTCTACTATCGGCAACCCTTTTAATATTTCGATGTCATAAAAAATATCATGTCGTTAGTTTAACCGCACGAAGCGCGGACATATTTACTAGTTATCTATAATACGTGATCTTTTTTAGATACACTATAGTTTGGAATTGGTCTTAAAATTTTTAAGAAGAATTAACCTAAATAGACGCACATATATAATCCATACAAAAATGTGTATAACTATATAATCTATGTATACCTGCCATAAAAAAGTAAACAACAAATTAACCGGCTACTTATGTAATGATTCCAATTTATAAACCTATTTGATATGGATTATTTTGCTTGATTAAACTATTTCTTAAAATTAAATTAATTTTATTAATTAGATTAGTGCTTGCTATTACATAAAAAAAACATATGCAACTTAGCTAACGTCTTTTCTAATAATAGTGATTAATACAAATCAATGTGCTTACAAATACAACAACAACAACAACAACACAGTATAATCCCACTAGTGGGGTCTGGGGAGGGTAGTGTGTACGCAGACCTTACCCCTACCCTGGGGTAGAGAGGCTGTTTCCAAATGACCCTCGGCATCCTTCCCTCCAAGAACTCCCCACCTTGCTCTTGGGGTGACTCGAACTCACAACCTCTTGGTTGGAAGTGGAGGGTGCTTACCATCAGAGCAACCCACCTTGTCAATGTGCTTACAAATCTTTACGTAAATAATCATGTTCGTTCATAATCCAAACCAAACAGGACAATTAGATGTGTTTGAAGTAGTTTACCAAAATGCATAATCACCACTTATTGAACAACATCCTCTCTTAGAAATTTTGCTTGTTAGTTGAGTAGATTTGTTTCGTAATTAGATGTTTATTTATAAATTGTATCGATTCAGTAAGTATCATACATTTGTATAGAGTATACAATTAGATTAAATAAAATTTTACTCTTGAATGAAGAGAGGGGATAGGACTATTCTGTTAGGGGATTTGGAGCACTCCAAGAATCGACATGATTTTAGGTATTGTAGGCATATTAAGGCCGGGAGGTTAAGGGGGCTATGCGCAAGATAAGCAGGGGAAAGCGACCGGGTCATACGAGATTTTGGTAGAATTTTAAAAAAATACGGGTAGAGCAGGTTTGGAATGTCTTACTAAGTTGTTTAACGTTATATTTAGTACGGAAAAAATGCCTGAAGAATGGAGGTGGAGTACGATAATTCTATTGTACAAGAACATGGGAGATATTCAAAATTATAAAAACTATAGGGGCATCAAGTTGCTAAGCCACACTATGAAAGTTTGGGAGAGAGTGGTGGAGATGCAGGTGAGGAGGAGCGTGTCTATTTTCGAGAATCAGTTCGGTTCATGCCGAGGCGATCAACCACATAAGACTTCCATCTTGTGAGGAGGTTGGTGGAGTAATATAAGTGTCACGACCCAAAATCCATCTAGTCGTGATGACACTTAACCTAACCCGCTAGGTAACAACAACAACAACAACAACAACCCAGTATAATCCCACTAGTGGGGTCTGGGGAGGGTAGTGTGTACGCAGACCTTACCCCTACCCTGGGGTAGAGAGGCTGTTTCCAAATGACCCTCGGCATCCTTCCCTCCAAGAACTCCCCACCTTGCTCTTGGGGTGACTCGAACTCACAACCTCTTGGTTGGAAGTGGAGGGTGCTTACCATCAGAGCAACCCACCTTGTCTAAAACCCGCTAGGTAAGTAACATTCAATATAACTCAAATGAAAATAATAAAAGTAAATGAGTAAAATAACTGAATTTTTATACAACTCTCAAGGATTTGTAGTACAAATCATGAGTTTTTAAGACTTAGAATTTACAAAGCTAGTACNCATCTTGTGAGGAGGTTGGTGGAGTAATATAAGTGTCACGACCCAAAATCCATCTAGTCGTGATGACACTTAACCTAACCCGCTAGGTAACAACAACAACAACAACAACAACCCAGTATAATCCCACTAGTGGGGTCTGGGGAGGGTAGTGTGTACGCAGACCTTACCCCTACCCTGGGGTAGAGAGGCTGTTTCCAAATGACCCTCGGCATCCTTCCCTCCAAGAACTCCCCACCTTGTTCTTGGGGTGACTCGAACTCACAACCTCTTGGTTGGAAGTGGAGGGTGCTTACCATCAGAGCAACCCACCTTGTCAATGTGCTTACAAATCTTTACGTAAATAATCATGTTCGTTCATAATCCAAACCAAACAGGACAATTAGATGTGTTTGAAGTAGTTTACCAAAATGCATAATCACCACTTATTGAACAACATCCTCTCTTAGAAATTTTGCTTGTTAGTTGAGTAGATTTGTTTCGTAATTAGATGTTTATTTATAAATTGTATCGATTCAGTAAGTATCATACATTTGTATAGAGTATACAATTAGATTAAATAAAATTTTACTCTTGAATGAAGAGAGGGGATAGGACTATTCTGTTAGGGGATTTGGAGCACTCCAAGAATCGACATGATTTTAGGTATTGTAGGCATATTAAGGCCGGGAGGTTAAGGGGGCTATGCGCAAGATAAGCAGGGGAAAGCGACCGGGTCATACGAGATTTTGGTAGAATTTTAAAAAAATACGGGTAGAGCAGGTTTGGAATGTCTTACTAAGTTGTTTAACGTTATATTTAGTACGGAAAAAATGCCTGAAGAATGGAGGTGGAGTACGATAATTCTATTGTACAAGAACATGGGAGATATTCAAAATTATAAAAACTATAGGGGCATCAAGTTGCTAAGCCACACTATGAAAGTTTGGGAGAGAGTGGTGGAGATGCAGGTGAGGAGGAGCGTGTCTATTTTCGAGAATCAGTTCGGTTCATGCCGAGGCGATCAACCACATAAGACTTCATCTTGTGAGGAGGTTGGTGGAGTAATATAAGTGTCACGACCCAAAATCCATCTAGTCGTGATGACACTTAACCTAACCCGCTAGGTAAGCCAAGTAACATTCAATATAACTCAAATGAAAATAATAAAAGTAAATGAGTAAAATAACTGAATTTTTATACAACTCTCAAGGATTTGTAGTACAAATCATGAGTTTTTAAGACTTAGAATTTACAAAGCTAGTACAAAATAAACACATCATCTGTTCGAAATATATATAAACCGATTTACAAATCTAAAGCTACTAAGGACAAGTGACAGTTATATCCGGAAAGCAGGTACATCTTCAATGTCAGCTCCCGCCATACACAACAACATCAGCTCCAAGATCTACATGTAAGGTGCAGAAGTGTAGTATGAGTACAACCGACCCTATTTACTCAATAAGTAACAAAGCTAACCTCGGGTTGAAAGCAATGACGAGCTCGGAAAAAAAGTCAGAGTCCAATACCAATGGCCAATGGCCAATAACAACACATGATATAATGATGACAATAACATCAAATAGCTTAAAGGAATTATCATACTTAGGGTCGTTCACAGCTACGGGAAAAGTAGACATGCCTCTTAATTAAAACAGTTAATACCAAATTTTATCACTAAAATCAACTAAACATGTGTTTATCAAAAGAACTATATTTTTTTCAATTTACAATATCAGATAAGACTTTTCATTTACCAAACAGTATGAGGAAAGTACATCTCTATGCCTTCATGTCAAGTTATCAATGTCATATACCATTTAGCATGAGGAAAATACATCTCTATGCCTACATGTCAAATAAAAATGGTTTCACAGTAATATCATCAAGTACCCTCACTCTCAGTCCACTCAAGATGCCCGACTCAATGCCCTCACTCCATCACACACACACAATCATGCAACATTGTACGAGTGTCTGACTCAAAGTCCCTCACCAAAGCACATATATATATATCACTGTGTCTACGCTCACTGTTGGTATGTTAGACTCCGGAGGGGCGGATCTTGTCCAAGCTCTAATCAAAAGCCAATATGACCTATTGCGGCGTGCAACCCGATCCACATAATAATAATAATAATAATAATAATAATAATAATAATAATAATAATTATAATAATAATAATAATAATAATTATTATTATTATTATTATTATCATTATTAGATATTTCTAAGAGAGTTATCAACTCTTTTATCTGATTCTAGATATAAACCATCCTTGACTCTGCAATATTTAGCATAATGACCTATTCTACCATATTTGTAGCAAGCATTAATAATAATAATAATAATAATAATAATAATAATAATAATAATAATAATAATAATAATAATAATAATAATTATTATTATTATCATTATTAGATATTTCTAAGAGAGTTATCAACTCTTTTATCTGATTCTAGATATAAACCATCCTTGACTCTGCAATATTTAGCATAATGACCTATTCTACCATATTTGTAGCAAGCATTAATAATAATAATAATAATAATAATAATAAGCCAATAACGCCTGTTGCGTATGCAACCCGATCCATATAATAATAATAATAATAATGATAATAATAATAATAATAATAATAATAATAAAATCATCATTATGACCAGCTACGACGTGCAACCAGATCCACATAACACTCACTCAACATGGCTCTTAGGCCCACCTCAGTCATCAGCCTCTTAAGTCTCACGGGCTCACAATCTCATATCATTCAGCCCAACGTTACCACATATGGAAAACAACAACAACGTGTGATGTGACAACGAATAATGAACAGAGACTGAGATATGATATGCAAAAGAAGAATCATGGCTGGGTGTGTAATTATAGTTAAATCAAATAGCCCAAAACAACATAAATAGTCTCAATAGGTCTCAACCTAATAATCACATAGCCTAAACATTACTTTTAACATGAATCACAGCTCAGATAATCAAACAAGTAAGGAGAACATGGATATAACAAGATATAACAGCAAAACAAGTCAGGTGATACTCTAAAAGTCAACTGGAATTATGATTATCCCGGTGCACGCCCACACGCCCGTCACCTAGCATGTACGTCACCCCATCACATCACAAATAACATAGTTTTCAGGGATAATTACCCTCAAATCCAAGTTTTCGGAAACCAGTAACGCGTAAACCATGTCAAACCAAGACCAATCAATATCCGAGCAGAACAGATTCGAACTTCTCCTAGAATAGTTTCCTGTACGAAATGAAATTCATAGGATATATATTAGAAATGTTGTGTCACACCCCAACCTCGGGGAGCGTGACCGGCGCTCAACCGAGTGGACCCGGTCGAGCAAGCCTGCTAGACATTATCTACCCGACTCGCCTATGACCCAGAGAAGGCATGCTCTCATTAGTTAGGCAGTAGAAAGTTCATACATATATACATTACTAAGTCGTTTCATTTTGTTACATCATTGTTAAGTTTCAAAATACATATATCCTTATGACTTAGTGGAACAAGAGCCCAAAATACAACATGATCTGTTGACCTTTCTAACACCTACATACAACCCACATAGTGTCTACGGAGCCTCTAAAGATACAAAAGAGAGTAAAGATGGTGCCGGCAATAAGGCCCCGGCTATACCTCAAAAAGTGATCATAATATAAACAAAAGGTACAAAATGACACCGGAATGAAATGGGGCTCATCGAGTGCGCTGAGAAGAGGATGCATCACTATCTGTGATCAACATTATCTTCTATGGAACTACCTGCATCCATTTAAATATGCAACGTCCCGGCAAAAGGGACGTTAGTATTGTCGAATAGTACTAGTATGTAAAACTAAAACACTGTCTCAATAGAATGAACAATAATACAGGGGAAAACAGCCAAGAATGCAATATGAGCTTTAAATAACACTAAAACATCAAGTTAAGGATCACATAGATTTTTAAATCAATTCTCGCATTATTACGTTGGATGGTTTTTAGTGCCAATATGCCACAATCCACAATACCACTGTGTTCTTACACGGAGTCCGATCTCGGCCCGATCGGCTAGGCCATCTCATTTGAGACATCAACCATATTCACAATTTCATCCACAATGTCACAGTGTTCTTACACGGAATCCAATCTCGGCCCGATCGGTTAAGCCATCTCATTCGAGACATCACCCATTTTCAATCAGTCATCTCACTTCATATTTCTTTCCCATCTTTTCAATACAATGGCACGAGTGGCCCCAATTATAAAGTTATCCTTGGCGCTTGGCCGTATTTCATGATTCGGATTCTTTTTCACATTCCAACATTTTTATTATCATCAACAACAACACGTTTTTCATTCAAGACTTTTTGATTTCACATGTGAGCAATTTAGAATCTAAGGCACATAGAGGCTTTTCATACAATTTGACATAACAGTCTTTAGTCGAATTAAACTTGAAGGCTAGGCATCTTTTTTGGCACATATTCTAAGTTTGAACATTTCCTCAGACGATGAGATAACATGAGCATGTTAATACATACTACACATATATTTTCAAAACAAGTACATTCGGGATAGCAATTTCTAGGACGTTCATTTTGGGACTTGCATCGATTTCATGAATACCATGGGATTTAATTTTAAAAAGAGGGAGTTTAGCCAACATACCCCAATTGAGCTTCTTAAAACTTTAAGATGTTCTGGAATATTAGCAACTTCAATCTATTTTAGCAATATAGCAAATATTGAACCAAAAATTAGGAAAACGATCATGATTCTAGCTCACTTGAGCATTTTATCAAACACTATGTGTGTCTTAAGGTTCTATGGACCTTTTATGAAAGACTTCATTATCCCACACCCCATTCTTTTCTATCTTTAACTCACAACCTCCCCACGTACCTTAAGAATACATGCATGCAAGGTAAGCACTCCCATCCCCATGAACTACATTACTAATTGTCAATTCTAGTTATATTTCGAATTTAAGAGCTTGGTGATAGAATCTTACCTCTTAGGATGAAGCCCTAGGGTAATTCTCTTCATAATCTTCAAAGGTTTAAGCAAGAATTGAAGAGAAATTTTTGATGAGGATCACTTTCTCCCTCTAGGACTCTCTCTCTCACTCCAAAGATATCAGAAATAAGCTCAAAATGGTCTATGGGATGTGTTTTAACGGAATAGGGTCGGATTTAAAAACCCCAAAATAAAGCTCCGGAAGAGGTTCTGCGGTCGCATATGATTATGCGGTCCGCAAAATGACTGCGAAAGGTGGCCCTGGGAACTGGGCTGGCCCGCTTCACTTTGCGGCCGTTATGCGGCCCGCAGACCTGTTATGCGGTCGCATAATGCGTCGTAGAACCTCCCTCCACAAAAGTCTAAGGATGACTATGCGACCAAAGTGCGTCCTATGAAATGGTTATGCGGTCGCATAATTGGCCGCGAAATTGACATAAAAAATGCCCTAGAAAACTGCCCCACTCTGCGACTATTTTGCGGTCTGTAGAGTGGTTCTGCGGCCGTAGAATGGGCCGCAGAAATGCCTACTTCTGCCCAACATTTTTCTTCGACTCCCCAGGCACTGTTCAATCCAAAAAGTCCGAACCGCGGCGAGCTGAATTTCTACTAATATTAACCTCTACGCCTACTTCGGCATCACGAAATCCGAGTTTTTAGGAAAAAATTTACGGTGCCTTATATCCTCCCCCACTTAAGATCATTCGTCCTCGAATAAGGATCAATGTCCACTATTAGCACCTTATGCAACTCAGTTTTTCATACCCCACACCAGTAGCCCTAAATTTCCAAAAGTTTCGCCAGAGTTTCCTTTGTAACTGGGCCTATCCACCTGTGAGAGAGCCCCAGAATCACATCCTAAAAACATGTACACAAACCAACGATGTAACATAACTCATAAAAATACCAACTGTGGCCTCATGTAAACAACATATAATCAAAAGGAACACCTTTACATTAACTGAACAAGTGATGCAAAATTCATAGGCGACAAGTTCATAAAAAGGATTACACAGCTATTCAAACAAGTAAGGATATTTCTTCTTCATCTCTTCCTCGGCCTCCCAAGTGGCCACTTCAACCTGCTGGTTTCTCCATAACACTTTCACAGAGGCAATTTCTTGATTTCTCAACTTTCAGACTTGTCTTTCAAGAATGGCAACTGAAATTTCTTCATATGACAATTCTTCATTAACCTCAATGGTCTCAATCAGCACAATAGCGGACGGATCTCCAACTACCTTCGTTAACATGGAAACATGGAATACCGGGTATACTAATGACATCTCGGGTGGTAGCTCAAGCTTGTACGCCACCTGACCGATCCTCTGGATGATTTTGTACTGCCCGACATACCTCAGACTCAGTTTCCCTTTCTTTCTGAACCGCATTATACCCTTCATGGGGGAGACCTTCAAGAATACCCAATCATCCTCTTTGAACTCTAAGTCTCTGCAACGAACATCCGAATAGGATTTTTGATGACTTTGAGCAGTCTTCAACCGCTCCTTAATGGTCTTAAATTTTTCCATAGCTTGGTGCATAAGGTCTAGCCCTATCAACTCTGCTTCCCCAATTTCGAACCACCTAATGGGAGATCTACATCTCCTACCATACAATGCCTCAAATGGTGCCATATGAATACTAGCATGAAATCTGTTGTTATAAGCAAACTCTATGAGTGGCAAATGATCATCCCAGCTACCCTTAAAATCAAGAACACAAGCACGCAACATGTCCTCAAGCGTCTGAATAGTCCGCTCTACTTGCCCATCAGTCTGTGGATGGAAGGATGTACTAAGATTCACCTGAGTACCCAAACCTTGCTGAAATGTCTTCCAAAATTTTTTCGTGAACTGAGACCCTCGATCGGAGATGATAGAAACTGGAGTGCCATGCAGCCTGACTATTTCCTTGATATATAACTGAGCATACTGTTCCGCTGTGTCGGTAGATTTAACTGGCAAGAAATGTGTTGATTTCATGAGTCGATCCACAATCAACCAAATTGAGTCAAACTTGCGCGAAGTGCGTGGTAATCCTACCACAAAATCCATATTAATCATTTCCCACTTCCACATTGGAATTTCTATGTTCTATGCCAACCCACTAGGTTGTTGATGTTCGCCCTTCACTTGCTGACAATTCAGACACCTTGCCACAAAGTCCGCCACATTCCTTTTCATGTCATTCCACTAATAAACTTCCTTGAGATCGTGATACATCTTTGTAGAACCTGGATGCACGGAATATCTAGAAGCGTGAGCCTCAATCATGATTCTTTCCTGGAGACCATCTACATTCGAAACACATAGTCGCCCTTGGTACCTCAGTGTACCATCATCCATGCCAAGCGCAAAAGCCATGGTCTTATGTTTATGAATCCCCTCCTTCAGTTGTACCGACAATGGATCATTGTATTGTTTCTCTTTGACTTTCATAACAAGCGATGATTCAGCTCTATTTTGCACAATTACCCTTCCTTCACAAGAGTCTGCCAGACGAACTCCCAAACTGGCTAGCTGATGAACCTCTCTGGCCAACGGCCTTTGACATACCTCCAAGTGAACCAAACTACTCATAGATTTCCGGCTAAGAGCATCCACCACAACATTGACTTTCCCCGAGTGATATAGAATATCCATGTCGTAATCTTTGAGTAACTCAAGCCATTTTCCCTGCCTCAGATTCAGCTCCTTTTGCTTGAAAATATATTGGAGACTCTTGTGGTCCGTGAATACATCCACATGGACCCTATACAAATAATGACGCCAAATCTTCAATGCAAAAACCACCGCCGCAAGTTCTAAGTCATGAGTTGGATAGTTCTTTTCATGATTCTTGAGTTGCCTAGAAGCATAAGCTATAACCTTGCCGTGTTGCATTAATACATACCGAAGCCCGATCCTTGAAGCATCGCAGTATACCACAAACCCTTCTGTACCTTCTGGCAGGGTCAACACCGGCGCCGTAGTCAATCTCAATTTTAACTCCTGGAAGCTTTTTTCACAAGCATCGGACCATTGGAACTTAACCGCTTTCTAAGTCAATTTAGTCAACGGAAAGGAAAGAGTAGAGAAGCCTTCCACATACTTCTTTTAATACCATGTTAAGCCCAAGAAGCTGCGAATCTCGATTGGCGTTGTAGGTCTAGACCAATTCTTTACTCCTGAAATCGTTTGAGGATCAACCTTAATTCCTTCTCTAGAGACAACATGACCCAAGAACGTGACAGATTCAATCCAAAATTCACACTTTGAAAATTTCGCATATAATTGGTGCTGATGAAGAGTCTGCAACACCGCCCTGAGATGATCGGCATAGTCCTACAGACCTCATGAATACACAAGACTATCGTCGATAAACACTATCACAAAAGAGTCGAGTAAAAGCTTGAAAACTCGATTCATAAGATCCATAAAAGCTGCCGGGGCATTTTTTAGCCCAAAAGACATTACCAGAAATTCAAAGTGCCCATACCGGGTTCTGAAAGTTGTTTTCAAAATATCCTGCTCCCTGATCTTCAATTGGTGATACTCGGATCCTAAGTCAATTTTGGAGAAGTATCTAACACCCTATAACTGATCAAACAAATCATTTATTCTTGGTAACAGGTACTTATTTTTGATTGTGACTTTGTTGAGCTGTCGGTAGTCAATACACATCCTTAGTGATCCATCTTTCTTTATCACAAAGAGGACCGGTGCGCCCCATGGTGACACACTCGGTCAGATGAAACCCTTTTCTAACAAATCCTTCAACTGCTCTTTTAGTTCCTTCAATTCTGCTGGTGCCATCCTGTAGGGCAGAATAGATATAGGTTGCATGCCTTGCATCACATCAATCCCAAAATCAGTCTCCCTATCTGGCGGAATCCCAGGGAGTTCATCAGGAAAGACCTCTGGAAATTTATTCACAACTGGCACATACTCGAGTGTAGGTGCCTCAACATCGGTGTCCGTAACCCGGACCAAGTGATAGATACACCTCTTGTTAATCATCTTCGTAGCCTTAAGGTAAGAAATAAACCTACCCTTCGGTACGACATTGTAACACCCCGAAAAATTTCAAAGTACTTAAGTGTAAAGCCCGGTAAAATATGCAAAGAAAATAATGTTTCATGGTGCCGGACTGGGCTTACGTGTTTGAGGATTATAGAAATTCTTCTTGGGTTGAACAATGCACTGGAAAGTAAAGGAAATTTTTTTGCCGGAAAAGTGCATTTATGCGGTTCATTATGCGACCGCATAATCACTCTGCGGGCCGCATAATGGCCGCAGAAGTGACCAGGAGAGGGCTATTCTGGAAGCAGCTATGCGGTCGACTATGCGACCGCATAACTGTTATGCGGTGCATTATGCTACCGCATAACAGTTATGTGGACCGCATAGTGACCGTATACACAGGTAGTTCTTTTGGCTATTTTGTAACCAATTATGCGACCAATATACGGTCCGCATAATCATTATGCGGTCGCATATGTGACCGCAGAACCTGTTCCAGATCTTCATTTTTGGGTTTTTAAAACCCGACCCTATTTTGTTAAATACACGCTTTGGGTCATTTTTGAGTTATTATCTGACATTTTAGAGTGAGAGAGGGTGCCATAGAGTGAGAAGGTGTTCTCCAATAATTGTTCTTCAATTCTTGCCCAAGTTTTGGAAGATTGTGAAGGGAAACTTACTAGGTCTTCATCCTAGAGATAAGATTCTACACCCTAACCCTCAATTTCGAACTTTGTGTAGAAATGGATAATAAGCAAGATAATTTCCGGGCAAAAGGGTTGGTTATTTTACATACATGTGTTATCAAGGGTTGTAGAATGAATATTGAGCTAAAAATGGTAAAGGTTGGGTTGTGGGATGATGGAATCCTCCATAAAAGGATTTTAAAACCTTAATGCACATCTAGTGTTTGATAAAATGCTCAAATGAGCTAGAACCATGATCATCTTCCTAATTTTGGTTTAATTTGTATATTTCTATAATAGATTGAAGTTGCTAAAAATTTCGGAATATTTAGAGTGTAAGGAAGCTCAAGTGAGGTATGTTGGCTATACTCTTCTTTGAGAATTGGAATTCCTATTATCCTTGTAAGTTCCGAGATGTTGATTATAAATTGAGTATCCCGATAAGTTCTGTGATGAAGATATATGTTCAATTCATATTTCAAATGATCTTATCATATTGCATTATAAACTGAGGATGTGTCCCAAACTATGGATTATGTATCCATATGTTATAATTACTAGTCGTGATTTATGTGAAAGTTATTATGCCAACTTGTGTAGAGATTGTG
>AWOL01S0049988.1:21740-54079 GCA_000715115.1 Nicotiana otophora
TAAAGTCTCAATTCCAAACACATTTTTCATAATCTGAAGTGGAAATAGTAATTCAAGCACAACACACAAGTTTGACTTCCCCAATACCATTATACAACCCACACTATGTCTGCAGAGCCTCTATAGATAAAGATGAGTACAATGATAATGTCGGCAACAAGGCCATAACTATACCTCAAACAAAATACACAAAGAACAAAAGATACATGACCCCGGGATGAAGTGGGGCTCACCAAGTCAGCTGGGAAGAAGGTGTGCTGCTATCACTGATCAACATCTCCTGTTGTGGAACCACCTGCATCCATTTAAAAGATGCAGTGCCCCCGGCAAAAGGGACGTTAGTACCGTCAAATAGTACTAGTATGAAAACTAAACACTAATTTAAGAATTCAGAAATACAAGATGAATATGATGAACCAGTGCAGCAATAGAATAATATAGATAACTGTTTAAACCATAGCAAGCTTATTAAAAGCTATCAATAACATTTATAAGATTTAAGATGAGATCCTCTGTAACCATCTTCACACAAAGCGGCCCCACCTTCTCATCCGATGTATGTAGGTGGAAGTGTACGTACAATACCACAACTCTAATCAAGCGGCCCTGCCGCCTCACCCCAATGTATGCGGGTGGAAATGCATCAATGATACCAATACCAACACAAAGCGGCTATGCCGCCTCACCACAATGTATGTGGGTGGTGGTGCCACAACAATACCAAAACTATTCACAAAGCGGTCATACCGCCTCATCCCAATGTAAGAGGGTGGAGGTGCAGTCCCACAATACCATAATCCCTACACAAAGCGGTCATGCCGCCTCACCCCAATATATATGCGGGTGGAGGTGTATCACAATCACAATCTTCATACCATAATCCCCACACAAAGCAGTCATGCCGCCTCACCCCAATGTATGCGGCTGGAGGTGTATCACAATCACAATCTCTACACAACTTGGCATAATAACGTTTACATAAATCACAACTAGAAATTATAACATGTGGATACATAATCCATAGTTTAGGACACATCCTCAATTTATAATGCAATATGATAAGAGCATTTGAAACACGAATTGAACATATATATTCATCACAAAACTTATCGGAATACTCCATTTATAATCAACATCTCAGAACTTACAAGGATATTGGGAATTCCAATTCTTAAATAAAGTTTAGCCAACATACCTCACTTCAGCTTCCTTACACTCTAAATGTTCCGGAATTCTTAGCAACTTCAATCCATTTTAGAAATATAACAAATTGAACCAAAATTAGGAAGATGATCATAGTTCTAGCTCATTTGAGCATTTTATCAAACATAAGGTGTGCATAAGGTTTCAAGGCCCTTTTATGGAGAATTCCATCATTCCACAACCCAATATTTATCATGCCTAGTTCAACAATCTTCCTACACCCCTTGATATCACATGCATGTAAATAAATAACCCTCCTGCCCAGAAATTATCTTGCTAATTATCCAATTCTACACTAAATTTGAAAGTAAGGGTTAGGGTGTAGAATCTTACCTCTAGGATGAAGACCTAGTGAGTTTCCCTTCTTAATCTTCCAAAACTTGGGCAAGAATTGTAGAACAAATATTGGAGAATACCTTCTCACTGTAGGGTACCCTCTCTCACTCTAAAATGTCAGATAATAGGTCAAAAATGACCCAAATATTGTATTTAACGAAATAGGGTCGGGTTTTAAAAAAACAAAAAATGGAGCTCTGAAACGGTTCTGCGGTCGCATATGCGACAGCATATCGGTCGCATAATTACTGACAAATGATCAAAAATTTGTCTGTGTGTGCGGTCACTATGCGGTCCGCATAACTATTATGCGGTTGCATAATGCACCGTATAACAGTTATGCGGTCGCATAGTCGACCGCATAGCTGCTTCCAGAATGGCCCTCTCCTGCTCACTTTTGCGGCCATTATGCGGCCCGCAGAGTGATTATGCGGTCACGTAATGCACCGCATAAATGCACTTTTTCGCCAAAAATCTTCCTTTACTTTTTAGTGCATTGTTCAACCCAAAAATTCCGAGCCGCGGTTCGCAATTTCGCCGCGAAGAATTTCTACAATCCTCAAGCACGTAAGCCTAGTCCGGCACCATGAAATATTATTTTCTTTGCAAATTTTACCGGGCTTTACACTTAAGTACTTCAAAAACTTTTCGGGGCTGTTATAGGCCCATTTTCCAATGATAGTACGGTAAGAAGGATATGTAACATTGGTACTTGGTTGAGTAAGTCACCGGGTGCCCGTCGTGGCCCATCGGGTTGGGTCGTGAAAAAAGTGATATCATGGTAGTTCTGTCCTAGGGAGTCTACAAGCCGTGTCTAGTAAAGTCTTGTTTATGGGTGTGTTGTGCACCACACCTATAAGCAGGAGGCTACAGGCATTTAGGACTGTCACTCTTTCTTCTTACTCTAGATCGTGTGGAAGAGCTCAGTTGTAAGAACTCAATTTTCTAAACTTTATCTATATCATAATACCACGATGCCTACATCCAGAAAGACAGTTGGTAATAGATATAGCTGTGGAAGAGTGAGTCAGTGGAACTCGATTTTTCATGATGCTCATGATGAATAAATGTGAGGTCTTCAGCAGATCATGTGCGTACTAAGACGTGTAAGCTTCTTGATAAGGAGCCTTAAGACGGTATAAAGCAATGAGAGATTCAGAAGATAGATACAAGTTTCAACAAGTAAAAGAAGCAAGATGAAGAAGGGTACGAGACGCCGAGTTAATGAAGATTATCAGTATTTACAATTCACGGCTCTACGATAAAGCCTTTTGAGCTACCTTCAACAATAACAGTGGTATGTATAATTGGCCACACCCATCTTAGTTATACCCTATTGGGGGCTAACAGGTGTAGTTTAAGAAAAGGACGGGATATCAGGATCCGGCTAGGGTTAGAGTAACCCAAAATGGTGGATGGATTGTTTTTGTTAGTTGTTGACATTTTCGAAGGATATTACAAAGGTGCTAATAGATCTCCTTGTGAGACACCCAGATGGTGCACTCTGAAATAGTACAGCTAGATATGAGTACTATAAAGATAGACACTGGAAGCCTGAAAGGGATAAATATTACCTTAGTGTGGCTCCCGTCCCCAGTAGAGAGAGAATGTTAGGCAACCCGAAGAGCTAGTGGATGGATCAAGGGGAGCTAAAAGCAAAAGAATGTCTTGCAAAAGTTTTCAGAATACAGTGATAGACAGAAATGTAAGCAGGAAATAAGAAGAGAGTTAATGAAGCATTATGAGTAAGATGTGATACATGGATGACAATGGTAGAGTATATTACAGAATCTATAGTTAAGTAAGGGAAGAGACGAAAGGTGACGGGCCTTAAGACAACAAAGGAGTAGGCCATAAGTCATATCCCCATTTCGAGAAATAAGTTCGAGACTCTAACACGATTACCAAAAGGAAAAGTTAGACCCCAGAGTAATAGAAATCAGTATGGACTGATGAACAAGATAAACTAAACATGAACTAGAGACCGAGTAATAGTCAGCATCATGAATTTCAGAGATTGCATCCCGGCGATAATAGAATGGACGACAGAAGAATACCCTTTAAAGGTCATTCAGGAAGACGCTTCCCTAAAGCAAGCAAGGTGAGCAAATTTAAGCTTAAGGGACTGTATGTGCCAGTTACACTAAGTTTCACCCTCGCGAGTAAGGAATTTCGTTATCCTTGGTTCAGAAGAATTACCGCGAAGCGAGTAGGGATCATCGATGATGTGGAAAGACGCCAAAGATGAAGAGGTAAAAACATCTATATGTAGATCATTGTAGCACTAAATATTTGTACTCCCCTAAATGGGGGAATATGGAGTGATGTGGCATTAAGTCAGAATTAAGCAGTTCTAGTAACTATGGAATGGTAAAGGAAGAATGTGATAAAAATGAGAAAAGAGATGAGAGTGCACTGATTCAAATCCTACCGATATGCTACGATTCCAGAACATTATGCAAAGACGATGTCAAGGAAAGGAAGTAAGGGTTCCTATCCGAGATGTTATTTATAAATAAGGAGCCAGTGCGAGACGTAAGTTAAGACAAAGGGAATGATCAAAGAGGGATTACGCGGAATACAAATATGAGAATGGACCAACGAGCAGTTAGTAGTTGATTCAGGAAGAGTCTGGTTATGGCTAGACAAGAGGTTACAGAAAAATCAACAGATTGTGCAAGATAAACATAGTAAACCCCAATATGGGAATTCAGTCTTGCAGATACGACATCGTGACCCTTAAGAAATATTCAGATAAGAGTTGGGGTAGTTAAAGGTACCGTATGAATGTTATGGAAATAAAAGATAGTCTCACTGGGAAGACAGTTAAAACTTTAATTCAGGAGCAATCCTACAAGCACAAGAGCGTGGAAATAAGTAACTACGGATAATTATAGGCGAGGAAGAACATCAAAAATTCCGTCAAATATATGATGTAATAAGCTCGCAGCTTTACAAGAGTCAGAGGATCCTCCCTAAGTACTACAACGAAAGACTAGCTGAGGAAATAAGGAAGAAGGCCTCAACCTAAACATAGTAACTTGAAGAAATGGTCATGTAAAAGCAGTCTCACTATAACATTGTATGCACTCCATAAGAAAGTGGCACCTACCGTGGCTAATGAACGGGATGTAAAATATTCGAGATCGTATGAGTTGTACGAAAATTCCGGCATGCGTGAGAACTAAGATAAGCTAAGTATGCACACAACAAGGAGCAGAAAGACCAGGAAAAGTAATTGCCTACGTTTAAAGAAAGCTGAGAAGGAATGAAAGACATTATTCGATCAATGATCCAAAGATAATTACGTTATGAATGCCCTCAAGATTTTGGAGTATTATCCATGCAGCATATATGTTGACAATCATACAGCCGTAGAAGACTCTGGTGTAAGTTGAAAGAAAGAATTGAGTACAGGTCATAGACAAGGTATTGAATTGTTAGATGATGGTATCTCGGATATTCCATAGCGGCTATCAAACACTAAAGTAATAACTAATACCAGGAGTCGCAAATCGTAAGATGGCTTAAGCCTACACAAAGGTTGATCAGAAGGAAGAAGGAACTAAAGAGTTATATCAACGAAGTAAATCGGGAGTCTGATTATTGGACCCAAAAAATTATAGACATCATAATTGAGAACATTGCAGAATCACTCTTAATATCAGAGACACAAGAAATAGTACAGTAGCCATATTTTATAACGGCTCTGCGATAAAGCCAGTTAGAAGAGTACCAGTTTTATAAGAAGTCGGTATGAAGCTCTCACTGCTAGAGGTGCAAGTATTATAATAGAACTTCAAGTTGTGAATATGAATTATACCTATGTGGAAATGAGGTCATGAAAGAGATAGACGATGTGATGTCTCGCTTTATGTTCCAGAATAACACAAGGAAATCTATGGTACAAGCAAGATGAAGGAAGGTTGCGAGTAGTATAAATGAATATGTGTAAGTCGCAAGCTAAAGTATGGTAAAGCGACAAGGTTTTAGGAAGACAAGAGTAAGGATAAGAAAAGGCGAGTGAGAAGGTGACGAAAATGGATGAGTCCTCGGGATTAAGCCCAAGAAAACAAGAAGAGCTGATGGTTTCTCTAAGTAATAGAAAACTCAGTATAGCCGAATCCTCAAAGGAGTCTAAGACTAGTAGCATTTAAAAGAGATGGAATGCTGCCCTGGTAGTAGAATGAGGGTGTGATTGTGATAGATAAAGGATGGCGTTTGGGCCTTCAATTGAGTAATGACTTGAAGAGGATTTCATGAATTGTATGAGATTAAAATACCCATGTAAGGTGAGTCACATTGGGATGCTATAAAATACGGTTGTAGAAGTATGGTATCGCCCCAGGTGGATCAGTCTAATCATTTCAGATGTTCCCAGATGAGACGTGAGCCCTAGCGACAATGTATGACGTAAGAAGTTTCAAGTCTTCAGTGGTAGAGTGTAGATCAATATTGAGGTAAATCAACAATGGATGGATAAAAGTTAAAAAGTATGAGATGAGATTAGGCCATCATTCTTAAGATGGACAGTAATAAAGAAGCATTAAAGGACTTAATTTAAACATATAGGATTAGCAACGAGAGTAACTTGGAGTTTGGTAGCAGACGACCTCGGTAACGATAAATCAAAGTAAGAGTTATGGTATAGTATGACCTACCTAGATGCAGTAAAGTCATACGGATGGATAAACAGAGCTATGAAATAAGGTATAATAATATTCGTAAGTTCAACAAAATACCGAGCAAAGAACTTCAGTATACCCATAGACGCCCAGAGGGATAGCTTGTCATAATTTTGTATATGTTTACAAAGAGAGGCCTAGATATTGGCTAAAAACTAGAAGAAAAAGGAGAGAAGAGTCGCATAGGCGCACTTACAAAGTCAGAGTCGTACAGGCTGCATGATAAAAGATAGCAACAGTTACAAGATTGGAATGATTCCGACCACGAGTCGTGGTGTGAGAAAGAGGCCTAAAGGTGGGAATGCCCTGGTATTTGGGATTCATTCACAGAACAGTTGCCTAGATGACAAGAGGAGTATTAAAGTAATCCCAAGAGCTATGGGTTATGATAATGATAAGTGCATCAGTCAACATTCGAGGACGAATATTCCAAAGGAGGGATGATGTTACACCCCCATGTTTTCGTACGTGAAAGTACGCCATAAATAAATTGATGAAAGCTCAGAAATGATATGTTACATCCCGCATTTTCGTACGTTAAAGTTTCGTCGTAAGTTAACCGACGTAAGTTCGGGAATGAGATTATTTTGAGATTATAGGCATTATGCTATTTCAAACAAGTGATGAGTATTAAATTCGTGATGGAGAGGGAGTAAGCAAATCAAAGAAAATGAGTTTCGTCGAAGTTTGGCAATTTGGGATAAAATACGGTCCAAGCTATAATACCCCGTATTTATGGACTAGTGTCATACAAGGTACCACATGACCATTATAGTAAGGTGTATAAGGTAGGTTAAAGGTTGGTAGTATTTAATGTATTTTGAGATAATTCTTAACTATGTGGGTAATTGGTTAATAGGAGATTAACGAGTTAATCAAGTGATTAGTGGATAATTAATTCAAATATTTGGATAAGAATTAAATCTCCCAATGTGGCACCAAGGCCTTGAAGTAATTGTGACTCTTTAGGTCTTGATAGTTAGGTGGCATGTGTAGGCAATTTGGATAAAATAAACCCCAAAAGTGGGGCCCACGTCACCAAGGATTAAAAGCTTGTGCTTGGCTTGGTTACACTTATCTTTGCATTAGGATGAAGATGAATCCTTTGGCCTATGGCATCGGATGGGATGAGGTCATGGCAGATCTTTCATTAAGCTTAAAGCAAAGAGATTTTATAAGTGATGCTCATGCTCTTATAAAGCAAAAATGATGTGTTTTGATGAGAAAAGTGGGAACTTTTATTGCACTAAGCTTGGTCGAATTGCAAGCCACTTTTATATCCAGTATACTAGTGTTGAAACTTACAATGAAATGTTGTCATGCCATATGAATGAAAGCGAGGTCTGCCAAGTGACGGATGAAGCTTCAATAAAATTTCACACGAAGTTATACAGTGTAATAGCAACGTGATTTGCAATTCTAAGAGAGCACGGTACAATCTTTCCCAAGAACATCATACGGATTTTTCCCTACTTCGATCCGTCGTTACGTGTTTCGTCGCAAAAGACGTGAGTTATAGGGATTGTCAAGAGAATCGGCTTAGGTATGTTAAGGCTATCCCTTCTTTCCTTTTTGGCATGATTCATACGATACAAACAAAACGAGCAAATGCACAACTTTCATAAATAACTATATTCATAGAAATACTAGAGATGCTTATGTTATTGATTCCCCATGTGTTCTATTCTTTTATCATATGTTCATGGGTCTCAAATAATACGTAAGTTGACAAAGTTTACTTCATGATATTAATCAGAGGCATAATGGTCTTATGACGGTCCGAGAAGTTTTATTGACGTACGCACCACCACCTGATCAGCTGGTATACGTTGACGATTTACCCACAGTGGCCGAGATGATATGATGGGATGCCCTCAGAGGCTTGATGATGTTATGAATGCTTATACCTAAGCATGGTATGACATTTATACATATATGCATGACGTTGTAAATATTAATGATTCACAGAGTTATTCTAACTTACATGTCGAGTCTTTTACTCCATATTTCTCTCATGTCTATTATTTACTGATTTTTATTCCTTACATACTCGGTACATTATTTGTGCTAACGTCCCTTTTGCCGGGGGACGCTGCGTTTTATGCCCGCAAGTCCCGATTGACAGGTCGAGTGTCCTCCAAGTAGGCTATCAGCTCGGCGGAAGGTGTTGGTGCGCTCCATTTGCTCCGGAGTTGCTTGTTTTGTTAGTATGATTTAGACGTGTGTTGTTTGGTATGGCGGGACTCTATCCTGACCTTTATGATGATTATGTATTCTTAGAGGCTTGTAGACAGATGTCATATACGTAAAAGATTGTATGGTCTTGTCGGCCTATGTTCAGTGTACGAGTGGTTATTTTGGTCTTATAGGCCCGTATGTCAAATGTATAAGTTTTTATATTAGATTGGGTCATCTTATATCGAGTATTCCCTTATGTTTATTCTGGTTAGCCCATGACGGCCCGTTTGGCCCATTTGCCAATGACAGTACGATAAGAAGGATATGTAACATTGGTACTTGGTTGAGTAAGGTACCGGGTGCCCGTCGTGGCCCATCGGGTTGGGTCCTGTATCGTGACAGGACTGTATTTTATCCCAAATTGACAAACTTCAACGAATACTCATTCTTTGATTTCTTTACCCTATAATCTTCACGGCACTCACTTATCACTTGTTACAAATAATATAAATACTTATAACCTCAAAAATAATCTCATTCCCGAGCTTACGTCGATTACCTTATGGCGAAACTTTAACGTACGAAATGCGGGATGTAACATGTTGAATGGAAAAAACCTAAATGTCCAACTGAAATAAGAAGTTTCTTGGGCTTAGCGGTAATACAAGTTTTGTCAAAGGCTTCTCCATTATAGCCTATCCTTTGACTAAACTTTTGAGGAAGGACGTCAAGTTCGTGTAGGATGACAAATCCAAGAGAGCTTTGAAAAGCTCAAATCTTTATTAATTAAAGCTCTTATACTTACTCTACCAACTGAAGGGAAAGAGTATGTGATATATAGTGATGCTTCTTATCATGGTTTGGGTTGTGTTTTGATGCAAGAAGGGAAAGTGGTTGCTAATGCCTCTCAAAAATTGAAACCATATGAGTAGAATTATCCTACTCACAACCTTGAGCTTGCTGCCATAGTGTTTGCTTTGAAAATTTGGAGACATTACTTGCATGGAAAAAAGAGTCATATATTCATTGATCACAAGAGTTTGAAGTACTTGGGTACACAGAAAGAGTTGAATTTGAGTCAGCGTAGATGGCTTAAGCTTATCAAAGATTATGACTGCACAGATGCCTATCATCCAGGTAAGGCCAATGTTGTTGCCAATGCTCTAAGTCGCAAATCCTTTGTGTAAGGCCCCGTAAAATTTTGCAAAAGAAAATAATATTTCGTGGTACCGAATTGGGCTTACGTGTTTGAGGATTGTATAAATTTTTCGTGATGCGCTTGCGAGCCACGGCTCGGACTTTTTGGGTTGAACATGCACTGAGGGATAAAGGAATATTTTTGGCAAAAAATGCATTTCTGTGGTCCATTATGCGACCGCAGAATAACTCTATGGACCGCATAATGGCCGTAGAGTGAGGCAGGAGAGGGGCAGTTTTGGATGCCATTCTGCGGTCGACTATGCGACTGTAGAACTATTCTGCGGTTCATTATGCGACCGCAGAACAGGTCTGCAGGCCGCATAGTGACCGCAGACCCAAGCAGATATTTTTGCCAGTTTTGGACACCAATTATGCGGCCGATATACAGTCCGCATATCGATTATGCGATTGCATACCTTGTTCCGGAGCTTCATTTTTGGGTTTTTAAAACCCGATCCTACTTCGTTAAATTCACGCTTTGGGCCATTTTTGAGCTAAAATCTGATATTTTAGAGAGAAGGGAGAGTGTTTTAGAGAGAGAGAGGAAACGCTAGGCTAATTATTCATTAAGTCTTGCTCAAAATTTGGAAGATTAAGAAGGGAAACTCACTAGGTCTTCATCCTAGAGGTAAGATTCAACACCCTAACCCTAGGATGTAGAACTATATTATGTTGTGGTTGTATTACTTATTCCATTTGAGACTCTAAAAATGATAAAACCATTGGTAATGAATTGGTATTGTAGACATGAACACCTTTTGTCTAATTATTGAAAATATGCATTTTCTCCATTCATAGATGAGTTTGGGTAGAAGAAAATCTAATAGGTTTGCTCGGCTGGGTCCACTCGGTTGAGCGCCGGTTGTGCTCCCCGGTTTTGGGGCGTGACAAACTTGGTATCACAGACTAAGGTTTTAAAGTGTCCTAGGATGTCTCGGAGCCGTGTCTAGTAGAGTCCTTCTTATCGGTGTGTTGTCGACCACATCCATAATTAGGATGCTACTTGGACATTTAGGAATAATACCCTTCTTTCATGTTCTTGATCATGCGATAAAGCTGGATGTAAGATTGTTCCTCCTTTAACTCGTGCTTTACTTTAACTTTCAGTAAATGGCACCTTAGAAGAAGGCAAGAACTAGCCAAAGAGCCAATGCCACACCAGGAGTGACAATTGATCCTATATTTGATGATACGGGTGAGAACCCAAGGAGTGAGAATATTCATCGGGTTACTACACTGCCTGATTCTATTACAACTAATCAGACCGCACTTGTCCCTACACCTACTGAGGGTGCAACGGTCCCTCCAACTGATATACCAGTTCCACTTCCAGTTCCGGCTTCCGATTCTAGTGTTTCTGATGTTGATCTTAGGGGAGCCATACAAATGTTGGCTCAGATAGTGGCTTCCCAGGCCCAGAGATCAAATGTTACACCCACTTCTTCCAGTCAGCTCGGGGATTCTACTAGTTCCAGGGTGAAGAGATTTCTCCAGTTGGATCCTCCAGTGTTCACGGGTACTAACCCAGAGGAGGACCCCCAGGACTTTATTGATGAGATGCAAAACACTCTCCGAGTTATGCGTGCTACTGAGACGGAGACAATAGAATTAGCCTCCTACCGCCTGAAAGAGGTGGCATATTCTTGGTTTGAACTATGGGAGGAGTCCCGTGAAGAAGGCAGCCCTCCGGTGAGGTAGGGTGAGTTTGTCGATGCCTTCATTGATCATTTCTTGCCTACCGAGACTAAGGCAGCCCGTGCTGCTGAGTTTGAGAACCTGAGGCAAGGTAGCCTGAGTGTGTGGGATTATCATATGAGATTCGTGTACCTGTCCAAGTATGCTATTTATATGTTGCCTACTATGGAGGCCAGAGTGCGCCGATTTATACAGGGCCTTATTCCCTTGGTAATTAATGAGGCCGCTACAGCAGCCTTGAATTCTGATATAAATTATGGAAAAATGGTGGCATTCGCTCAAGCAACAGAGACTCGCAAATGGAGGAACAGAATGGAGCGAGAGGGTACCAATAAGGCCCTGTCTACAGGCAACTTGGGTGGTTCTTCTGGTGGTGGCAAGTCAACATTTAGGGGAGGGTCGTCAGGGCCATCCCAGTCCTTTGCTCAGTCTTCGGCTAGTGCACCGCCATCAGGGCCCAGTCAGCAGCAATAGTGGATCTGTTTCAGGCCCAATCAGGGCAACAAGGGATCCAATCAGCAGGGTCGTCATGGTGGTAGATTCTAGCAACAGAGAAGGGCCCCATGCCCTTGGTGTGGAAAGATGCACCTAGGAATATGCTACATGGACTTACCCATATGCTACGGATGCGGATTGAGGGGTCACATTCAGAGGTATTGTCGTTCGTCCCGCCAGGGTGCGGGCAGGGGCATGGCACAGCTAGCCAGTTCCGCAGCTACTACATCCGCAACACTCTTCCAGCTCGAGGCACTCCAACACACGCAGGGCATGGTGCAAGGGTGGAGCACAAAGTTCGGGAGGATCCGGCTGTTTCTATGCTATGAGGGGTCGCCAGAATTCAGAGGCCTCTCCAGATGTTGTCACAAGTATATTGACTGTCCAATCTCATGATGTATATGCTCTTATTGATCCAGGTTCCACTTTGTCATATTTCACACCTTGTGTTGCTATGGAATTTGGGATAGAACCGGAATAATTTCATGAGTCGTTCTCTGTATCTACTCCGGTTGGTGAATCTATTTTGGCCGCGCGGGTTTATAGGAATTGTGTTGTCACGTTGTGTGGTCGGGACACCGTGGCCGATCTCATTGAATTGAGAATGGTTGATTTTGATGTGATAATGGGGGCTTTATTCATATTTTTCCAAGCTTGATTACCGAACCAGAACTGTTAGGTTCGAATTTCCAAATGAGCCAGTTATTGAGTGGAAGGGTGATGATGTAGTGCTGAAGGGAAGGCTTATTTCTTACCTTAAGGCCACGAAAATGATCAACAAGGGGTGTATTTACCATTTGGTCTGGGTTACGGACACCGATGTTGAGGCACCTACACTTGAGTTTGTACCTGTTGTGAATGAATTTTTGGGAGTCTTTCCGGATGAACTCCCTGGGATCCCACCTGATAGGAAGATTGATTTTAGGATTGATGTGATGCCAGACACGCATCTTATATCTATTCCACCCTACAGAATGGCACCAGCAGAATTGAAGGAGCTAAAGGAGCAATGATTTGTTAGGAAAAGGTTTTATCCGGCCAAGTGTGTCGCCTTGGGGCGCACCGGACCTTTTTGTATGAAAGAAAGATGTGTCACTGGGAATGTGTATTGACTATCGGCAGCTCAACAAGGTCACAATCAAGAATAAGTACCCACTACCAAGGATAGATGACTTGTTTGACCAATTGCAGGGTTCTAAGTACTTCTCCAAAATTGATTTACGATCCGGGTATAACCAGTTGAAGATTAGGGAGCAGGATGTTCCGAAAACAGCTTTTAGAACCCAATATGGGCACTTTGAATTTTTGGTAATGTCTTTTGGGCTAACCAATGCTCCAACAGCTTTCATGGATCTTATGAATCAGGTTTCAAGTTGTTCCTCGATTCTTTTGTGATAGTGTTTATTGACGATATCCTTGTATATTCACGCAATCGTGAGGACCATGCTGATCATCTCAGGGTTGTTCTACAAACCCTATATCAGTACAAGTTATATGCAATGTTTTCGAAGTGTGAATTGTGGCTTAAGTCTGTCACATTCTTGGGTCATGTAGTCTCTAGTGAA
Source organism: Nicotiana otophora (assembly GCA_000715115.1). Taxonomy (NCBI): domain Eukaryota; kingdom Viridiplantae; phylum Streptophyta; class Magnoliopsida; order Solanales; family Solanaceae; genus Nicotiana; species Nicotiana otophora. The sequence continues at coordinate 35,098 of AWOL01S0049988.1, forward strand.
GGCATTATGGTTGATCCTCAAAAGATTGTAGCTGTGAAAAATTGGCCGAGACCTACAACTCCAACAGAGATTCGCAGTTTCTTAGGCTTAGTTGGATATTATAAAAAGTTTGTGGAGGGGTTTTCTACTCTTGCCTCTCCATTGACTAAATTGACGCAGAAGGCAGTTAAGTTCCAATGGTCAGATACATGTGAAAGGAGTTTCTAGGAATTTAAAGCAAGATTGACTACGGCACCGGTGTTGACCTTACCAGATGGTGCAGATGGATTTGTGGTATATTGTGATGCTTCAAGAATTGGGCTTGAATGTGTATTAATACAACATGGCAAGGTTATAGCTTATGCTTCTATGCATCTCAAGAATCATGAAAAGAACTACTCGACACATGACTTAGAACTTGCGGCGGTGGTATTTGCATTGAAGATTTGGCGTCATTATTTATATAGGGTCCATGTTGATATATTCACGGACCATAAGAGCCTTCAATATATTTTCAAGCAGAAGGAATTGAATCTGAGGCAGAGAAGATGGCTTGAGTTACTCAAGGACTATGACATCGATATTCTATTTCATCCAGGGAAGGCTAATATTATGGCAGATGCTCTTAGCCAGAAATCTATGGGCAGTTTAGCACACTTGGAGGCATATCAAAGGCCATTGACCAAGGAAGTTCACCGATTGGCTAGCTTGGGAGTTCGTCTTGCGGACTCTAGTGAAGGAGGGGTAATTGTGCAAAATAGGGCCGAATCATCAATTGTTGTGGAGGTCAAAGAGAAATAATACAACGATCCATTGTTGGCACAATTGAAAGAGGGGATTCATAAACATAAGACTATGGCCTTTTCTCTTAGCATTGGTGATGGTTCACTAAGGTACCAAGGGCGTCTATGTGTTCCAAATGTAGATGGTCTCCGGGAAAGAATCATCATTGAGGCTCACACTTTTAGGTATTCCATGCACCCAGGCTCTATGAAAATGTATCATGATCTTAAGGAAGTTTATTGGTGGAATGATATGAAGAGAAATATAGCGGATTTTGTGGCGAGATGTCCAAATTGTCAACAAGTGAAGGCCAAACACCAACGGCCTGGTGGGTTGGCACAGAACATAGAAATTCCAATGTGGAAGTGGGAAATGATTAATATAGACTTTGTCGTAGGATTACCGCACACGTTTGACTCAATTTGGGTGATTGTGGATCGATTCACGAAATCAGCACACTTTTTGCCGGTCAAGTCTACCGATACAATGGAACAGTATGCTCAGATGTATATATATCAAAGAAATATTCAGGTTGCATGGCACTCCAGTTTTCATCATTTCTGATCATGGATCATAATTCACCTCTAAATTTTGGAAGAAATTTCAGCAAGGTTTGGGTACTCAGGTGAATCTTAGTACAGCCTTTCACCCGCACACTGACGAGCAGGCACAGCAGACTATTAAGACGCTTGAGGATATGTTGCATGCTTGCGTTCTATACTTCAAAGGTAGCTGGGATGATCATTTACCACTCATAGAATTTGCATACAACAATAGCTATCATGCTAGCATTCAGATGGCACCGTTCGAGGTCTTATATGGCAGGAGATGTAGATCTCCTATTGAGTGGTTCGAAATTGGGGAAGCAGAGTTGATAGGGCCATACCTCGTACATCAGGCTATGGAAAAGTTTACAATCATTAAGGAGCGGTTGAAGACTACTCAGATTCATCAGAAGTCCTATTCAGATGTTCGTCATAGAGATTTAGAGTTCAAATAAGATGATTGGGTATTCTTGAAGGTTTCCCTCATGAAGGGTGTAATGCGATTTGGTAAGAAAGGGAAATTGAGTCTGGGGTATGTCGGACCGTACAGAATCATTCAGAGGATTGGTGAGGTGGCGTACAAGCTTGAGCTACCACCTGAGATATCATTAGTGCATCCGGTGTTTCATGTATCTATGTTGAAGAAAGTAATTGGAGACCCGACAATCATTGTTTCGGTTGAGACTATTGAGGTTAATAAGGAATTGACTTATGAAGAGATTTCAGTTTCTATTATCGATCGGCAAGTCCGAAAGTTGAGAAATAAAGAAATTGCATCCGTGAAAGTGCTATGGCAAAACCAATAGGTTGAAGAGGCTACTTGGGAGGCCGAGGAAGAAATGAAGAAAAAGTATCCTTATTTGTTTGAATAGCCATGTACTTATAAAGTTGTGTTCTATAAAAATTCTAAGGGTGACCTTCTATGAATTATGTATCATTTGTACAAATTGACGTTAACGGTGTTCCTTTCTGGTAACATATTGCTTATGAGGCCTTAGTTGGTATTGTTTTGTGTTATGTTACGTTGTTGGATTATGTATATGCTGTTAGGATGTGTTTCTGGGATTCTCTGACAGGTGGATAGGCCCAGTTACAAGGGAGACTTTGGTGATTTTTGGAATTTAGGGAGTTAGCCAAATTTTGAAACTACTGGTGAGTGTGAATTAACAGTTGAGCCACATTTGATGCTAATAACAGATTTCGACCCTCATTCAAGGACGAATGATCCTAAGTGGGGGAGAATATAAGTCCCCATAAAATTTTGCAAAAGAAAATAATGTTTCTTGGTGCCGAATTGAGCTTACGTGTTTGAGGATTGTATAAATTCAAGACCGTCGCGGCACGGACTTTTTGGGTTGAACAATGCACTGAGGGATAAAGGAAATTTTTTGGCAGAAAAATGTATTTCTGCGGTCCATTATGCGACCGCAGAATCACTCTGTGGACCGCATAATGGCCGCAGAGTGAGGCAGGAGAGGAGCAGTTTTGGATGCCATTTTGCGGTCAGCCATGCGACCACAGAACTGTTCTGCGGTTCATTATGCGACTGCAGAATATGTCTGTGGGCCGCATAGTGACCATAGACTCAGGCAGATGTTTTTACCAGTTTTGGACACCAATTGTGCGGTCGATATGCGGTCCGCATATCGATTATGCGATCGCAGACCTTGTTCCGGAGCTTCATTTTTGGATTTTTAAAACCCGACCCTACTTTGTTAAATACACGCTTTGGGCCATTTTTGAGCTAAAATCTGATATTTTAAAGAGAAAAGAGAGTGTTTTAGAGAGAGAGGAAACCTTAGGCCAATTATTCATCAAGCCTTGCTCAAATTTTGGAAGCTTAAGAAGGGAAACTCACTAGGTCTTCATCCTAGAGGTAATATTCTACACCCTAACCCTCAATTTCGAATTTTGTCTAGAATTGGATAATTAGTAAGATAATTTTGGGCATGAGAGTTGTCCATCTTACATGCATGTGTTATCAAAGGGTGTAGAAAGATTGTTGAGCTAAAAATAGTAAGGAATGGGTTGTGGGATGATGGAATCCTCCATAAAAAGGACCTTGAAACCTTAAAGCACACTTAGTGTTTGATTAAATGCTCAAATGAGCTATAACCATGATAATCTTCCTAATTTTGGTTCAATTTGTTAAATTTCTACAATAGATTGAAGTTGCTAAGAATTCCAAAATATTTTAGAGTTTAAGGAAGCTCAATTGAGGTATGTTGGCTAAACTCTTCTATTAGAATTGAATCCCACGACATTCATGTAATTTATGCAAGTCCCGAGCGGTTCATTATAAAAATTGGCTATTCCGAGTAAGATTAAGTTGAAAGATATATGTTCAATAAGTATCCCAATTACTTTATTCATGTTATATTATCAATTGAGGATGTGATAAAATATGGGATGTGCATTAATAATATTTTAACTTCAAGTCAAGTCCAAACGAAGGTTATTATACCAAATTTTTTGAAATATCTCTATGTGCCTTAGACTTTTAATTGCTCACAGGTGTACTACACACCTTGATTTGAATTATTGTTGTTGGTGATAATGATGTTGATGTTTGAAAGTGAAAAGGGGAGCACGAAATACTAAATACGGCCAATGTGCCAAGAATGATTTTATAATTATGGCCATTAGTTCCAATAAAAAGAAAAGATGTGAAAGAAGTATGAAAAGTGATGATTAATATAAAAAGGTTGATGTCTCGAATAAGACAGCCGATTGGGTCGTGATCTGACACCATGCCGCACACATGGTGGTGATTGTGCTGAAAATTGTAATTGAAATGGTGATTGTGATTGATGTCCCTAATGGATAGCCTAGCCGATCGGATCGTGATCGGACTCTGTGTTAAAGACGGTGGTATTGATATTGAATGTAATTGTGGTTGATGTCTCTAATGAGATAGCCTAGCCGATCGGATCGTGATCGGACTCCGTGCTGAGAGTACGGTGGTATTGGTATTGTGAATAATGGTATTGTGAACAATGGTATATTGATACTAAAAATCTCCCAATGTGAGATATGGAAATTAATTTGAACTTTGTCTTGATCCTAAATTGAGGTTTGATGTTGTTTAAGGCTTACATTGATATTATGATATTTTTGTTTGTATTATTTATCATTCTATTGAGAGGGTATTTTATCATTCATACTAGTACTATTTCATATGTACTAACGTCCCTTTTACCAGAGCGCTGCATTTTCAATGGATGCAGGTGGTTCCACTGCAAGAGACATTGATCAGTGATAGCGGTGCATCCTCTTCCCAGCTGACTTGGTGAGCCCCACTTCATTTCGGGGTCATGTATATCCTCGAACATTGTGTTTTAGGTATAGCTGGGGCGTTATTACCGGCATTATCATAGTACTCATTTGTATCTATTAGAGGCTCCGTAGACATAGTGTGGGTTGTGTATTGGTGTTGGGAAAGTCAAACTATATCATGTTGTGGTTGTATTACTTGTTCCATTTGAGACTCTAAATATGATGAAACTATTGGTAATGAATTGGCATTGTAGACATGAACACATTTTGTCTAATTATTGAAAATATGTATTTTCTCCATTCATGGATGAGTTTAGGTAGAAGAAAATCTAATAGACTTGCTTGACCGGGTCCACTCGGTTGAGCGTCAGTCACGCTCCCCGATTTTGGGGCGTGACACTTTATCGGTTTATCTCTAAGTCCTTTGACTTTGCTTCTTGTTTTAAGAGCCATGAATGTTTGTCTTGCATTTAAAGTTGATGGTTCTATTCTTGCTAGTTTGCAAGTCAAGCCAGTTCCACTTGAATAGGCAAAAGAAGCACAAAAGTTGGTTGAGAAGCTTGTGAAACTGATCAAAGAAGTTCAAAATGGAGAAAAACTTGATTTTAAATTGAGGGAGGATGGTGTCCTATTTTATCAAAATAGGTTATGTGTTCCTAAAAATGATAAATTGAGGAAAGAAATTCTGAGTGAAGCACACACTTCACCATATGCAATGCATCTCGGAGGCACTACAATGTAAAACCATCAAAGAACACTACTGGTGGAATGGTATGAAGAAATGCATTGTAGAGTTTATCTATAAATGCTTGATTTGTCAACAAATAAAGGTCGAGTATCAAGTCCCAGCTGGTTTGCTACAACCCTTGTCGATACCAGAGTGGAAATGGGAAAGAATAACGATGGACTTTGTTTATGGGCTACTACGCACTCAAAAAATTCATGATGCAATTTGGGTTGAAGTTGATAGGATAACCAAGAGTGCACATTTCTTGGCAATCAGAATGGACTACTCACTTGAACGCTTAGCAGAATTGTACATCAATGGGATTGTGAGGTTGCATGGGATCCCTGTTTATATTGTATCTGATCAAGATTTTGGACTAGCTTGCAAGAAACTTTTGGTACCAGGTTGAACTTTAGTACTTCTTTCCATCCTCAAACAGACGGCCAGTCTGAGAGGGTAATACAAATCTAGAAAGATATGCTTTGAGCCTGCATTATTGAGTTTGAGGGTAGTAGGGACAAACACTTAGTCCTGATAGAATTTTCTTACAATAATAGATACCAATAAAGTATAGGCATGCCTCCTTATAAAGCTTTATATGGAAGAAAATGTAGAACTCCTCTTTGTTGGAATAAGGTTGGAGAAAGAAAATTGGTTGGTCCTGAAGTTTTGCAACAAACTGAAGATAAGGTAAAAATCATCAAGGATCGCTTAAAAATTGCTTCAGATAGACAAAAGTCTTATGTTGATCTTAAGAGTCGTGAAATTGAGCATCAAGTCGGGGATAAGGTATTTTTAAAGGTTTCTCCATTTAAGAAGATTATGAGATTTGATCAAAAAGGGAAACTTAGTCCTTGATTTATTGGACCTTATGAAGTACTTGAGAAAGTTAGTCCAGTTGCATATAACTAAGCTCTTTCACCAGAGTTAGATAAGATCCACTACGTCTTCCATATTTCTATGCTTAGAAGATACCGCTCAGATCTATCTCATGTTCTTCCTGTTGAATCTATTGCGGTCAATCCTGATCTGATATATGAAGAAGAACCTATCCAAATCTTAGTGTATGAGATAAAGAGCTTAGAAATAAGAGAATCTCCTTCGTGAAAGTCCTTTGGAGAAATCATTCTGGCAAGGAAGCTACTTGGAAGTGAGAAAGGGATATGCGAGTTCAATATCCACATTTTTTTACGGGACTAGTATAAGAAAAATTTTGGGACGAAATTTATTTAAGGGGGAGAGAGTTGTAATACCCCAAAGTTTCTAGACTAATATTTGCATTCTCAATTGACCATCTATATAATGAGGATAGATTTTACTTCGCACTTCCTAAACTAGAATTTGACGATATTTAAAAATTGCTTATTTTACATTGTGGTCATATTTATAAGGAGGTGACATGGTTTAGTTATGTAGAACACCCTTGTTATTATTTTTGTTAAATTAGTAAGAAATAGAATAGGAAATAAGTATTTTGGGCAGTCCCAATTCTTTATCCTTATCTAAGTAATACTTATCTCTTTTCTGACACAACTTTCTGTGAGCACCTCTCATTTCATTCCTTCATGACAAAGAAAACGGCAATCATCTCTCCTTCTTGTCTTTAGAAATATTACACTAAAACCTCCAGGTTCTTCAACTAAGCCAATCATAAAATATTGTGCTTGTTAAACCACAAGTTGTTCCTCTCTGTTGTGGTAAGTTGTGCTCCACTCTTTCGTGGTGAGTTACTAAACCCGTTTTTATACTAGACAGTTGTTAGTAGTTTTGTTATATTTCCTTGTATTAATCTCCTTTTAGAGTGAGCCAAACTTTTCTGGAAATTTATTTCATAGATCTATAACTTTTGGTTTGGCTCCAACACCTAGTTTTTCTTGTATTTACCCTAAAAGGGGTGATGAAGTACAAGGCAGGTACTGCCCAGATTTTCTGTTTTACAAACCCTCCATGTACTACCGATAGTCTTTTGAGAATAACATTTTGTCTGAAACAGATATTGAGTAATTCAAGAATCCTTGGAACCCTACGACATATAACTACAACTCTCATGAAAACGACAAATTCTAATATTTCTGTCTACATCTTCAAAAATGAGCCACAACACAAGATAGTGATACTGTCCAGAATTTCTATTTTAAAATGTTAGAGTGATTTTCACTGATATCATATTTAGTTCAACATGTTGAAATCACTAAACTTATATAGATATTTGATTATATATTTTAGATATATAAACCCTTGCAAAATCTAAGGGGAAGTGTTTGAGGAAGTGGACGGATTTGATTGGTCTATAGCGTAGACGATTCGAACGTCCTCAAATTGTGATAGAATTATTTTGTGATAAAATACCAAGGTTTCTGTATAAACTTGATCTTGAAATCTCTGTACTTGTTGGATACTTGGAAATAACTTGAACTTTTTCTTCCTTTCTTTTCACTTTATATCGTTATATTGATATTATCTCAATATTGTAAGATATTCGCTAAATCACCACTTGTACATATTGCATGATCATTTTACATTCTTGTTGGAAATTTGTCCTTCTTGTGGCAGTGACTTTGTCAGTCATCTCGGCATGCCCCTTGATTCGGATCTTTTGCCATCTTGACTTTGGATTTGTGGTTCGTCTTAAATTATGAAATTTGTCTGTGTTAAGTAAGAACTAAAAAGCCATTTTTAATATGGTTCTTGATTCTCTTGACTATTGGATTTTGACCCTACTTGATTTGGGACTTCGGTCCATCTTGATATCTGATTATGCTTAGTGTGATGGCATGATGTACATATTGGGCGAAATTGGATATTTGACAAACTCTCTTGAATTGATGTTATACGCTTTCTTGACACTTAAATCTTGAACATTGATATTGATATTTGAAAATACTTCAAGGTTTGATATTCGATACTTTTGATATATTTCCTTACTTGCTTTAAATTTATATTTTATTTGAGCTACATATTACTGAAAATGGGAAATTGGAGAATCTAATGGCTCCAAGACTAATGTTTATATGCCACTAAGCTTTATGCGTAGCGATAGTTATTTTATATTGTAGGTAATGTGCGAGAAGAGATTTAATGAGGTCCTTTTGGAGTAGACTTTTCGGGAGCTTTTGTGGAAATCACATTTGCATATGCATCTAGGTTTTGTATAGTTGTAGGACTTGTACATGATCTATATGTCACACTTATGCATGTAATTTGGAGGCTTGTTGTATCTCGAGACCATAAGCTTTGTAACTTGAATTTGGTGACTTGTTTTGCTATTTTAAGGTGTGTTAATAATTCAAGTCTTGTAAATATGTACAAAGGAGAAGACTAGTTTTTTCTTTATACTCGCTAGTTTGAAATTCATGTACAATACGAACCTGCAATGATGTCGAACGGAAAGTATAATTTCGTGAGGAGGTTGCTTTAACGTGTTGATTATTCAAGAAGGGTTGTATTTCATTATATTGATACTCTTTTTATATATAGCAGAACCTGTATCTCATGGGCCTATTTTTGCTACTAAATTATAATGAATGTCTTTTTAGATTAATATCTTTTGAATGTTATAAGTAGTAAATTAGCATTGTTTCGTAAGTAGTGCTCTCCCAAAGGAATTGCTACATGTATTGTCAGACTTGTATTCATATGTTAGAGCTCATGACTTAGTGTTACCAGTTTCTTGGGATTTATGTATCGACTCGGTTTCTACATATGGTTATTTGACTCTGAGACTCATTTATTCTGTTACTTTTATCTTATTTCGTTGTTCTTTTATGATTGGATTCCGAAGCAAGTGGTTTAGGCGCCATCACAACTGGTGGTGGTTTTGGGCCATGACAGCTTGGTATCAGAGCCCTAGGTGCATAGATTCCACGAGTCATGAGCAAGTCTAGTAGTCTTGCAGATCGATACAGAGAAGTTTGTACTTATCTTCGAGAGGCTATGGGACTATTAGAAAAACTTTGCTTTCTTTCATTCTTTATCATACGGATTTGTTTATCCCAAAGTTTGAACCATTGCTCTTCTATTTTCTCACATAAGGTGAGAACATGTTCTTTTGGAGCAGCTTAGGAGGCACCCGTACCATAGGTCAGAGACGTGAGAGGTCGGGGTCGAGGCAGAGGCAGAGGTGGGCCACGCGCAGCAGATAAGGGCCTTGCTAGAGAAGCCACTATGGAGCCACCTGTAGCACCCGTTGAGGAGCAGATTCCTGATCATGTTAAGCTGNTATCTTTCTTATCACACCATCATAGGTAAATGCGCCAGAAGGTCCATCATGAGATAACTGAAATAAAACATAAGGGAATACTATATATAGGACAACCCAACATGATATAGAAACTTATACACGTGACATACGGGCCTATAAGGCCGACATGATCATTTGTACACTCAAAACATAGGCCGATAAATCCATACAAGTATCTATATACATGACATCTGTCTACAAGCCTCTAAGAGTACATAAACGTCATAAAGGTCGGGACAGGGTCCTGCCATACCAATCAATACATGTCCAAATCATACTGACCAAATAGGCAACTCCGAAACAAGTGGAGTGCACCAACACATTTCGCTGAGCTAATAGCCTACTAGGAGGACTGTCAACCTGTCTATCGGGAACTGCGGGCATGAAACGCAGCTTTCCCAGGCAAAAGGGATATTTGTACAAATAAAGTACCGAGTATGTAAGGCATGAAAGAAACATGATGTAAAGAACTCAACATATAAGTCTGAATATCTCTGTGAATCGTGAAATATTTATTATGCCATGCATATACATGTAAATGTCATACCGTGCATAGGGATATGCATACATAACATCATCAAGCCTCTGAGGGCATCCCATCTGTTACGCCTCGCAGTATTATATTACGACGATGTTACACCATATAGTTTTGTATGTTGAATTTGTCGTAAGATCATAGACATCAGTTCAACGACAAGATTATTTGGAGATTATAGGTACTATGCTATTTCAAACAAGTGATAAATAAATTCGTGACGGTGAGAGGGTAAGCGAATCGAAGAAAACTAGTTTCGTCGAAGTTTGACAATTTGGGATAAAATACGGTCCGAGCTATAATACTCGGTATTTATGGACTAGTACCATTCAAGGTACCACATGACCATGATAGTAAAGTGTATAAGGTATGTTAAAAGCGGGTAGTATTTTAAGTAATTTAAGATAATTCTTAATTATGTGGGTAATTGATTAATTATTGGTTAATGAAAGATTAACAAGTTAATCAAGTGATTAGTGAATAATTAATTCAAATATTTGGATAAGAAATACATCTCCCAACGTGGCAGCACATCAAAGCCAAATGGTGACTCTTAAAGTCACATAAAAAGTGGCACATTTGGAGGAATCTTTGTGGCTTAGTCATCACAAGTGGGGCCCACACCCACTAATACAAAATGCCTTCTCTAAAATCACCAAATGAAGGAGGATCATCACACTTACTAACGGATGAAATGCTTCAACAAAGATCATACTTTTCACTAGTAACGTGAATCACTTCAGAAAACATTTCAACAAGTGATGGATGGGATTCTCAACATAAATTCATGTGAAATTGCATAATGCTACAGTAGCATAAAATGCAATTCTAAGAGAGCACGGTACAACCTTTTTAAAGAATATCATATGGATTTTTCCCTACTTCGATCAGCCGTTACGTGTTGTCGCAATTGACATATGTTAGATGGACTGTCAAGAGAATCGGCTCAGATATGTTAAGACTATCCCTTCTTTCTTTTTGGCATGATCCAAATGATACAAATGAAATGATCAAACGCACAGCTTCCATAAATGACTCTATTCATAGAAATACTAGAGATGCTTATTTTCTTGATTCCCCATATATCCTATTATTCTATCATTTGATCATGGGTCTCAGAAAATACGTAAGTTGATAAAGTTTACTTCATGATATTAATCAAAGGCATAATAGTTTTATGATATTCCGAAAGATTTTATTGACGTACTTCTTATGCATTGCATTCATTTATACATGTGCATTGACCCATGACCAGATGATATTATATACGAGTATATATGTATATATATATATAAATATATAGGATATGGGAAAAGGTTACGACATTATATACGCACCACCACCTGATCAGCTGGTATACGTTGATGATTTGCCCACAGTGGCTGAGATGATATGATGTGATGCCCTCAGAGGCTTGATGATGTTATGAATGCATATACCTAAGCATGGTATGACATTTATATGCATATGCATGACATTGTAAATATTAATGATTCACAAAGTTATTCAGACATACATGTCGAGTCTTTTACACCATGTTTTCTCATGTCTATTGTTTACTGATTTTCATTCCTTACATACTCGGTACATTATTTGTATTGTCGTCCCTTTTGTCTGGGGACGCTGCGTTTCATGCTCGTAAATCCCGATAGACAGGTCAAGAGTCCTCCAAGTAGGCTATCAGCTTAGCGGAAGATATTGGTGCGCTCTGTTTTCTCCGGAGTTGTTATTGGTCAGTATGATTAGGACATGTGTTGATTGGTATGGCGGGGATCTGTCCCGACCTTTATGAAATTTATGTATCCTTAGAGGCTTGTAGACATATGTCGAGTATGTGAAAGATTGTACGGCCTTATCGGCCTATGTGCAGTCTAATTTTAGTCTTATAGGTGCTATGTCACATGTATAAGTTTTTATGTCAGATTGGGTTGTCTTATATTAAGTATTCCCTTATGTTTATTCTGGTTAGCCCATGACGGCCGGTGTGGACCAATTTTCCAATGACAGTACGATAAGAATGATATGTAACATTGGTACTCGGTTGAGTAAGGCACCGGGTGCCCGTCGCGGCCCATCGATTTGGGTCGTGACAAAAGTGGTATCAGAGCAGTTCTATCCTAGGGAGTCTACAAGCCGTGTCTAGTAGAGTCTTGTTTATGGGCATGTTGTGTACCACACTTATAAGCAAGAGGCTACAGGGAATTTAGGACTGTCACTCTTTGTTCTTACTCTAGATCGTGTGATAGAGCTCAGTTGTAAGAACTTAATTTCTTAAACTCTATCTTATTCATAATACGATGATGCCTACATCCAGAAAGACGGTTGGTAAGAGATATAGCTGTGGAAGAGTTAAGTCAGAGGAACTCAATTTTTGCATCATGATTATGTTGGATAAATATGAGGTATTCAGCAGATCATGTGTGTACTAATATGTGTAAACTTCTTGATAAGGATCCCTATGGAAAGAATGTCTATCCACTCTTATGGTAAAATGGAGTAAGTGAATCGGAAGGTAGACACAAGTTTCAGCAAGTAAAAGAAGCAAGATGAAAAAGGGTACGAGCTACCCAGCTAATGAAGATTATCGCAGAGGAATATAAGCCTTTTGAGATACCTTCAACAATAACAAAGGTATGTACAATTGGCCACACCCATCTCATTTATGTCCTATGGGGGCTATAGGAAGTAGTATAAGAAAAGGCAGGATATCAGGATCTAGCTGGGGTTAGGGTAACCCAAAGTGGTGGATGGATTGTTAGCATTAGCTGACATTTCCGAAGGATATTGCAAATGTATTAATAAATCTCCTTGTGAGACACCCAGATGGTGCACTCTAAAATGGTATAGCTAGATATGAGTACTACAAAGATAGGCACTGGAAGTCTTGAAAGGGATAAATATTACCTTAGTGTGGCTCCCGTCCCTAGTAAAGAAAGAATGTTAGGCAACCCGAAGAGCTAGTAGATAGACCAAGGGGAGCTAAAAGCAAAAGAATATCCTGTTGAAATTTTCAAAATAAAGCGATAGACAGAAATGTTAGAAGGAAATGAGAAGAGAGTTAATGAAGCATTATAAGTAAGATGTAATGCATGGATGACAACGGTAGAAAACAAATGACAGTATTACAGAGTATATAGTCAAGTGAAGGAAAAGACAAGAGGAGCCAGGCCTTGAGACAACAAAAAAGTATAGGCCATAAAGTCATATCCTTATTTCGAGAAATAAGTTCGTGACTCCAACGCGACTACCAGAAGGGAGAGTTAAACCCCAGAGTAATAGAAATCAGTATGGGCTGGTGAATAAGATAAACTAAACATGAATTAGGGATTGAGTGATTTGATAATCGTCAGCATCATGAGAATTTCAAATTGCGTTCCGGCGATAATGGAATGGACAACAGAAGAAGATTCATGAGAAATTCAGAGAATGGTCATTCAGGAAGACGTTTCCCTAAAGCAAGCAATGTGAGCAAAGTTAAGCTTAAGGAACTGATGTGCCAGTTACACTAAGTGTCACCATCGTGAGTAAGGAATTTTGTTATCCTTGGTATAGAGGAATTACCGCAAGGCGGGTAAGGGTCATCGATGATGCGAAAAGATGCCAAAGATGAAGAGGTAAAACATCTATAGGTAGATCGTCGTAGCTCCAACCCTTAGTACTCCCCTAAAGGGGGGGAAATGGAGTGATGTGACATTAAGTCAGAATTAAGTGGTTCTAGTAATTATAGAATGGTAAAGCAAGAATGCGATAAAAATGAGAAAGGGATGAGAATGCACTTATTCAAATCCTACAGATATGTTACGATTCCAGAACATTATGCAAACACGACGTCAAGGAGAGGAAGTAAGGGTTCCTGCCCGAGATGTTATTGATAGATAAGGAGCCAGTGCGAGACATAAGTTAAGGTAAAGAAAATAACCCAAGAAAAATTTCGCAGAATATTGATATGTGAATGAGCCAACGAGTAGTTAGTAGTTGATTCAAGAAGAGCCTAGTTATGGCTAGACAAGATGATACAGATAAATCAGCAGATCGTGCGAGATAAACATAGTGAACCCCAACATAGTGAATTCAGCCTCGCAGTTATGATATTGTAATCCTTGAGAAATATTCAGATAGGAGTTGGGGTAGTTAAAGGTACCGTATGAGTGTTATGGAAATAAAAGAGAGTCCCACTGGGAAGACAGTCAAAACTTCAGTTCCGAAGCAACCGTACAAGCACATGAGTATGGAAGTAAGTAACTACTGATAATTATAGGCAAGGAAGGACATCAAAAGGTCCGTCGAATATACGATGTAATAAGCTCGCAGCTTTACAAGTGTCAGAGGGTCCTCCCTAAGTACTACAATGAAAGACTAGCTGAGGGAATAAGGAAGAAGGCTTCAACCTAAGCACAGTGACCTAAAGAGGAAATGGTCTTGTAAAAAAACCTGTCTCACTACAACATTGTATGCACTCCATAAGGAAGTGGCACCTACCGTGGCTAATGAACGGGAAGTAAAATCAAGTGATATTCAAAATCATATGAGTTGCACGAAAATTCCGGCATGCGTGGGAACTAAGATAAGTTAAGTATGCACGCAACAAGGGGACAGAAAGATCAGGAAAAGTAATAGCTTACGTTTTAAGAAAGATGTGAAAGAACGAAAGGAATTATTCGATTAATGACCCAGAGTACATTATGAACGCACTTAAGAGTTTGGAGTTTTATACATGTAGCATATATGTTGACAATCATACAGACATAGAAGACTTCAGTATAAGTTAAAAGAAAGAATTGAGCCCGGGGCATAGACAAAGGATTGAATTGTTAGAAGATTGTATCATGGATATTCCATAACGCCCATGAAAGGCCAAAGTAATGGCTAATACCAGGAGCCGCAGATCGGAAGATAGCTTAAGCTTAAGCCTACATAAAGGCTGATCAGAAGGAAGAGGGAACTAAAGAGTTACATCAACCAAGTAATCAGGAGTCTGATTATTGGACCCAAAAAATTATAGAAATTGTGATTGATAACATTGCAGAATCACTCTTAATATCAGAGGTACAAGAAAGAAAGTAAAACAACCATATTCTATAACGACCCTACGATAAAGCCAGTTAGAAAAGTACTAGCCTCATAAGAAGTCAATATGAAGCTCTCACCGAATTATGTAAAGAGGTACAAGTATTATAATAGAAGTTCAAGTTGTGGATGTGAATTATACCTATGTGGAAGGAAGGTCATGAAAGAGATAGAAGTTTTGATGTGAGACTTTAAGGTAAGTAAGGTAAAGGTGAACAACGTACGAAATACTCAAATGCAGAAGATTGTGAATGGTCCATACTTCTAATAGAAGGCTAGAAGCGCGAGGATTCAATATCCAAGAATGATAGCGGCGTCGTCAGTGGCATATCTTCCAGCCTATGGTTTCTAGTCATCGAGAGGTCTAGTTAAGAGGGTAAAAGAAGAGTTAGAGATGATGCGATATCTCGTTTGATGTTCCATAATAACACAAGAAAATCCATGGTGCAAGCAAGTTAAAAGAAGGTTGCGAGTAGTATAAATGGATATGTGTAGGTCGCAAGCTAAAGTATGGTAGAGCGACAAGATTTTAGGAAGAAAGGAGTAAGGATAAGAAAAGACGAGTGAGAAGGTAACGAAAATGGATAAGTCTTCGGGATTAAGCCCAAGAAAACAAGAGAGCTGATGGTTTCTCTAAGATATAGAAAGCTCAGTATAGCCTGAATGAACTCAAAGGAGTCTAAGACTAGTAGCATTTAGAAGAGATGGAATGCTGCCCTGGTAGTAGAATGAGGGTGTAATTGTGATAGATAAAGGATGACGTTTGGGCCTTCAATTGAATAATTAATTGAAGAAAGAAAAGGGGATTTCATGAATTGTACAACAACAACAACAACAACCCAGTAGAATCCCATTAATGGGGTCTGGGGAGGGTAGTGTGTACGCAGACCTTACCCCTACCCCGAAGGAGTAGAGAGGCTGTTTCCGAAAGACCCTCGGCTCATAAGATAATATTAGTATCACCCGCTAGAGGCAAAAAAAATACTTGTTCTTCTCTTTCTAACTGCCTAAGCCTTGGTGGCACAGTTACCCGATACTAGTGATGGTGGGACGACAGTTACCTGGTATTTGTGCTAGTTAGAGGTAGCACATACCAGGGCGTAATAGTTGTGTATGCGCAAGCTAACACCAACACCACCATCAAAGAAAATATATATGTTTTCTATACTTATATATATATCAATATCTGATTTTTCTTACTTTATTATTGAATATTAACTTGTGATAGCAAGTTAGTTACCACTTTTACTGAATTATAAATTAATTTTTCTCGTGAAATTGACCAGTAATTTACCTAATAAGTGACATGAATATATAAATATTTTTTACATTGTCTGTAGATATGTAATTTTTGACCCTCCCCGAAATTTTACACCTTTCAGTGTTAATGATTTTTCGGTCACACCCATTTTTTCACCTTACAATCCCCCTTTAAAAGATATAAAAGTGATGTTAAAGCTCAAAAGGGGTTTTCAATTTGCAAAGTGACAAAAGATTGTGTTTCAAAGGATTTTTCATAGTCGCCACATGATATTTGGTTTCGGTGTGCCATGTGACCATTTTTTAAAAATGATTTTTCCTTTAAAGCCTATTTAGACTCTACAAAAGTATGCACCAGAAATTCCGAGTGAGGGGGTTCATTTGACTCGGGGAGAAGGTATTAGGCATTCCCCGAGTCCCGTGAAAATCACGATTGCGTACATGATCTAAAATACCCACGTATAGGATTAAAATACCCACGTAAGGTAAATCACATTGGGATGCTATGAAATACGATTATGGAAGTATAGTATCGTATCGCCCCCAGGTGGATCAGGAAAATCACTTCAAATGTCCCACGATGCAGCGTGAGCCCTAGTGATTATGTAAGAGGTTTCAAGTTATCAGTGGTAGATGATAGATCAACATTAAGGTGAATCAACAATGGATGGATAAAAGTCACAAAGTATAAGGTGAGATTAGGCTGTCATTCTTAAGATGAACAGTAATAAGGAAGCATTAAAGGACAGAGATTTATACATATGGGATAAGCAACGAACGTAACAGGGAGTTTGGTAGCAGACCTCAGTAACGATAAATCGAGGCAAGAGTTATGGTATATATTATGACCTACTTCAATGCAGTAAAGTCATATGGATAGATAACTTGGCCTATAAAATAAGATATAGCAATATTCGTAAGTTCGACAAAGTACCGAGTGAAGAACTTCAGTATACCTATAGATGCCCCGAGGGACATCTTGTTAAGCTCTGTATATATTTACAAAGTGAGGCCTAGGGATCAGCTAAGGGAAAAAGGACAGAAGAGTCGCATAGGCGCACTTTCAAGGTCAGAATCGTACAAGCTGCATGATAGAAGGTAGCAACAGTTACGAGATTGGAAGGATTCCGACCACAAGTCATGGTGTGAGAAAGAGGACTAAAGAGGGGAATGCCCTGGCCTTTGGAATTATTCACAGAACAGTTTCCTAGATGGCAAGGAGAGTACTAAAGTATTCGGAAGACATAAGTTGTGAAAATGATAAGTGCATCAGTGAACATTCGAGGACGAATGTTCCAAAGGGGGGAATGATGTTACGCCCCACAGTATTATATTATGACGATATTACACCCTGTAGTATTATACGTTGAATTTGTCGTAAGATGATAGACATCAATTCAACGACAAGATTATTTAGAGATTATAAGTATTATGCTATTTCAAACAAGTGATAATTAAATTCGTGACGGTGAGAGGGTAAACGAATCGAAGAAAACGAGTTTCATCGAAGTTTGACAATTTGGGATAAAATACGGTCTGAGTTATAATACCCGGTATTTATGGACTAGTACCATACAAGGTACCACATGACCATGATAGTAAGGTGTATAAGGTATGTTAAAAGCGGGTAGTATTTTAAGTAATTTGAGATAACTCTTAATTATGTGGGTAATTGGTTAATCATTGGTTAATGGAAGATTAACAAGTTAATCAAGTGATTAGTGGATAATTAATTTAAATATTTGGATAAGAAATACATCTCCCAACGTGGCAGCACATCAAAGCCAAATTGTGACTCTTAAAGTCACATAAAAGTGGCACATTTGGAGGAATCTTTGTGGCTTAGTCATCACAAGTGGGGCCCACACCCACTAATACAAAATGCCTTCTCTAAAATCACCAAATGAAGGAGGATCATCACACTTACTAACGGATTAAATGCTTCAACAAAGATCATAATTTTCACTAGTAACGTGAATCACTTCAGTAAAGAATTCAACAAGTGACGGATGGGATTCTCAACATAAATTCATGTGAAATTTCATAATGCTACAGTAACGTAAAATGCGATTTTAAGAGAGTACGGTACAACCTTTCTCAATAATATCATACGGATTTTTCCTACTTCGATCAGCCGTTACGTGTTATCGCAATTGACGTGTGTTAGAGGGATTGTCAAGAGAATCGGCTCAGGTATGTTAAGGCTATCCCTTCTTTCTTTTTAGCATGATCCAAATGATACAAACGAAACGAGCAAACGCACAGCTTCCATAAATGACTCTATTCATAGAAATGCTTGAGATGCTTATTTTCTTGATTCCCTATGTATCCTATTATTCTATCACTTGTTCATGGATCTCAGAAAATACGTAAGTTGATAAAGTTTACTTCATGATATTAATCAAAGGCATAATGGTCTTATGATATTCCGAAAGATTTTATTGACGTACTTCTTATGCATTGCATTTATTTATACATGTACATTTACCCATGATCAGATGGCATTATATATATGTATGTATATATATATATATATATATATATATATATATATGTATATATATATATAT
>AWOL01S0049992.1:0-16534 GCA_000715115.1 Nicotiana otophora
TCGTAAAATTCTTTTATGAGGAATAGTACCTTGTGAGGGTGCTAGATTCAAGATGAAAATAGTTCTAATCTTCCCCACTCCACCTAATTTGGCAAAGAACTCACGGCGATCTCTGGGAAAACCACACGACTGCTCCTGAAAGATAAATGAACGCATAAAATAACTATTCAACATATGCACCAGAGCGATTAAAATAAGAGCGTCCTTTTCACTTGGACAAACAACCCATTTATTATCAGGGTCCCCTGGCTGACATAAAGTTTCAACATAAAACAAATCGCCTCGTCTTTGGGAATACTTAATAACTTAAGTGGGGACAATGCATACTTCTCTTCTGAGATAAGAATGATTATATCACATACGCTTAAAGAGGGCAATGAAATAAGTTTAGCATAGATATATAATATTGACCGGGCAAGTTGCTATGCGGAGCATGAATAAGGTGGATTTTTCCGTGGGTCCTTGCCATCTGAATAAATTCTGAATGAATAGTATATCTATATAGCTTTGTTATTATTATAGTGTTATCTGCACCCAGACAGCAAGTAGAGATATGGAGAGAGGGGACAACTTTATCACGGACCTTTCTTTTGTTTTTCTTATGAACTCCACTGGTCGTCCATGGATTATAGGGGATTTCCATTGTATATAAATAAACTTTTGCATCCTACTCTGCAAATCCCATTTTCCTTAAGCATATAGAAACTTATGATTCAAATTTTCATATGTTGTTGGTTTGGTGAGTTTAGTGATCTTGGCTGGCTCACCTGATCTATCAGCTGCGTAGTAAGCCTCCTTGGGATAATTATCAATATATCTTCCTATTAAAATGAGATTAGGAGGGCGCCCTTTTTAAAGATCCAGCCTGTCTTTATAGAAACTATTGGCAATTACCTTAGTCATTCTCTTATATAGTGTAGTCCCCATAGCAATGGGCCTCGGTCTAGTGAGGTTTTACTGTTTTGGGAAACATTGCTAGGAAATGGAGATCATCCAACATTATGTTCCAGCACTGCCACTGGATCAATCAACCAAGTAGAAGTTGAAGTTCAGTTGGAATCCATATAGTCTAGTAGTTGTTTTACTATGAATAGCCCCTATTGTTCATAGAGAGCTTACCGCCCTGCCCTTTATAGTCACGACTGTTGTCATGGAAAAAGAGTTTGTTTTCTGTCAAAGAAGCATGCTAAACACAACCTATAGCATAAGGGCATTCGAGCCGCATCTAAACTAAATGTTGGGCAAGGGCCCGTACTCTCTCTTCTGTGGATACTCTATCCCTTCCGGCTATAGTATGGGGAAGGGGAGGTGAGATCTACTCATTGATTTTATATTAGATGAGCGGCCGTACTATGATTCTTCGTGAGACATGGGCTCACGCGCTACACACAAGAATGAATTGTTATGCAGTCGGTAAACTCTTTCCTTTCTGCGGGCAGCCTATCAAATCGGATCACGTATTTTTGTATATGTCGTTACATCATGTACATGTATTCGGTTTTCCATTTTCTTTTATGTTCCTACTCGTTCCAAGATAGAGAATGGGCATGACTCCCCCTCTCCCTGTTCTACTATCCAAAGAGGCCGGCCGTTCTATGTTTCGGGGTTGGGCCGGATAGGACCAGATCCAATCGTATCTGATTGTAGCTTTGAGTTCACATGCCGTACTACGGCTGGACTGTAAAGGAGGTGGACAACGAACCTCCTGCCAAGAGGCCAAGGTCGCATGCTCACTCTCAGCCACTTATTATAAGGAAGTGCAGCTTGATTGTCGAAGGTAATCAACGAGAAAGAAAAAATAAGGTAGATTATTCTATTTTCTACTTTGGTAAGGATTGGATTTTTGTTCAAGGGTATGTTAAAAACCATCATGTTTTCTTTGTTTGTATCATGGAGATACCCGAAGGGCCATCCATATGTACCTCGGGAGCCCTGGCCCATTCAAATCAAAATAGAACGAGCACCTACGACTAAGGGGGATGGAATGTCGACCACAGGGTGAGAGAATCTTATAATACGAGGGCTACTAACTGGTCAAGTCATTAAACTTAGTCATTTTGATCAACATGACTGCAAGTGGACTGGGTTTATGGGTATAAGCTGACTACGACCAAAGTCATTGCTACTTCAACCAAAAAAGAGGCGACCCCTGTTCAAACCAAAAGAACTACCTCACCTCACTTATGAAGAAGTTGTTGGAGCTGGGCTCCAAACTATGAGAGTTTACTTTTTATCTTTCTCAAAGCGGTCTGATCAAATAGGGGATTGGACCACTCCTGGTGTTTTAACTAGTCATTAATGGTCGGCTTAATTAGTATCATTTCGGTATGTGTTGCGAACACTTTCATTTTTTGCCTCTCATCGTCTCTAGAGAAGCAAAACTCGAACGGACTGAACAGATGGTCCAACTACATAACTTTTTATTTTTCATTACTTCCATGGTCATGCCTTGTGGCATGGAAGCACCTGTACTATTAAAAGGGTTCGTCAGTAGAGATGTTCCCACAGGTGCCCTTTTTTCCAATGGTACTATAATTCCTATTCCTATCCCTTCATTCCATCTTTTGGTCTATCTACATTCCAGGAAATTCATATGCTCCACAGACGGAGCAAAAAGTGTAGTCTTGGTCAGAGCAAGACGCCCTATTCTATTACCAGACATAATTGGGAGACGCTCATCCGAAATTAGAGCTAAAAACGCTCTATTTCTGTTCGTTCCCGTTCTCCATTTCCTTCTTCTCGAATCCAGGGGGACTTCTCATATTTAGAATCTTTCTGCGGTGTGCTCCATTTACTATTCTTTCATACTTTCATCTTTTTACCATACGATAGGTCAGCGAAGCATGAGCGAGCACGGAGAAGGAAAGGCCAAACACTTCAGCCTAATGGGAATGAGCAACGACAAAATGAGAAGATGAGGTGCCTCGGGCACCCCCATTTGGAAAGAAGGGTTGAAAATTTTTGGCCTGTATCTTACCCCATCCCCCCTTCATCGGGCGGTGCTTGTATGGAGGGTGCGCCACCTGAAATCGGTCTTGAAGCTCTCACCTTACCAACAAGCCGAGAGCTGATGGCTGTTGGTCACGACTACTATCAAAAGGCTCATATGAAGATGAATATTTCACATGGAGGAGTGTGCATCTTTATGTTAGGTGTTCTTTTGTCGTGTGGCCCGGTGGCTTATGTGCGACCTGCGGCCCATGCCACTTATTTGTTCAGGACGGGCGGCGTGAACTCTGATCCGATCCAGGTATTCAATCCCACCACTAAGATGCTTAGTTGACTCCTTAACCTTGATAGGAAGATGTCTTATTCCATAATTCGTGCATAAGGGTAACAAACTTTGGATGAACTAATGCGAATGGGTGTAAGCCTCGCTTCTCGGAATAACCCAGTGCTGACCACACTTAGAGACACGAAAGCGCAGGTAACGCAAGTTGGCAAAGTGGAGTTAAGAATCCCTAGCGGTACGAAAAGAGGGGTCGTGATGATATCGTGTACGTCCATACCGCTCCTAGTGGAGAAGATCCTGTATCCAACCAAGTCCTTGACCAGAGAACGGAAGAATTCCCACTACCGCTGGATGGGTAGCCGGGCCGTGAGCGCAGTGGAAACGGGCTTCCCAAGAAGCCAGCCCGGGTCGGGTTCAACATAGAATGAGGTGGATGGTGAAAAGTAGATGTGGGGACTCGGGTCGGGGCATAGCGTAACTAAGAGAGCCATTCCATTTAGGGCGAGACA
Organism: Nicotiana otophora; assembly: GCA_000715115.1. Classification (NCBI taxonomy): domain Eukaryota; kingdom Viridiplantae; phylum Streptophyta; class Magnoliopsida; order Solanales; family Solanaceae; genus Nicotiana; species Nicotiana otophora. Next base: position 3,742 of record AWOL01S0049992.1, read on the forward strand.
AAATGGGGGGGCATGGGCGGTCTGGTGTACGAGCCGATTGGTCAGACGACGATTACTTCACTTATTATTTTAGTATTAGCTGCCAATCCCAGAATGGAAAGGGATGGAATAGATAGAACGCAAAGCGCTATAGGTTCGGTTTTTTTTGGGGGATAAGCTTGTAAAGCAACAAGCTTATCCCTACCCTGACCGACAGCTTCTAGGTTTCCCCATCTCTTCTAAACTTCCCACGGTATTCGGCCCGAGCTGTATGAAGCAAAAAATCATCCCACGTACGGTTCACAGGCCAAGCCCCACCCCAGCAATAAGGGTGCGGCTTAGGTCAACTAACACAAAAACGATACAGTTCACTCAATGATTCCCTTTGGGTTCCGAGCTCCATATGAGGAAGGAGCGTTGTTGTTTGCGAGGTCATGATCATTTACATGGACCCACTTTTCATTCGATTTGTTGGAATTTGATGATCTATAAACTCTCCCTAACGAGCGATAGGATCAAGTTTGAGCTTGATGAATCACTTTGTGCTGACCTGTTGCCAGTCCACTTTCCGGCCTCATATGAGAATGGAAAACTGGAGCATGATTTCCATCGGTGGATGAAGAATCGCGAACATAATAATTTCTGGTTGACCATGTTCCCAGAAAAAAGTACTTTTGAGAAAGGACAAGCACGACTAAAGTGGCTATACATTCCAATCTATTTACGGATATGCATGCTTCGATTGGAACTGGAAGTTCCAGAACAGGTGGCTGGTATACCACAACAATAAAATATCCTTTTATTTTTTTTATTTGGATTGGATTTATGTTGGCTTCGTTGGGAGGCTCGCGTAGTTTGTTACGTCAGCTCCAAAAGGATAAGTTGCGTTGGAATTGATAAAGTTCCGTGGAGTTCATAGTTGCATTAAAGGAGTCAAACTAGTGGCTATGGCGCGTTGAGGCACTTCTTTGACGGTCCCCGTACGCCCGGCCTGCCGGCCCGCTCTGAAGAATTCATGATTTATATATGTTTCAAGATGGTGAGAGGGAGTGCGGAATAAGGATTGATTTCACTGTATCCATCGCAGCCAACCCCATATACCTATTGTAGGAGGTCAATTTTTGCTTTCTCTCTTGAGATTGCAATCCCTATCGAGTTGGAAAGGAATGAGTAATGGGTCGGGGAATCGGGCATCGGCCCTCTTGGATCTGGTAGGAGCAGGAGTAGGTAAGTTAGTATAGATCCTGTAAAGAAAAGAGAATTTAGTTGATAGAGACGTTAGATCTGAAGGAAGTATCAGTTCACATATCCTAAAACCTTCACGGGAAAGGAACAGACTCACTTGCCCTACTTCTAAAGATAGATAGAAAAGGTTAGTGGGTCCCAATTGCTGAGGTGTCATAGTGATAGGTGAGAGCAATAACAAGAAAAGCAGTGAACGATCCTGTAGTAGTATATTCGATAGTTTGCGGTGGAATATATTCAAGCATCAGGACCAGCAGATCCACAGCAAATAGGCGTTGACTTAGTTGCTTTTGAAGTTTATTTTAATCCCTCACAACCACAACGGCCAAGTACACCAAGCATCCCTTCTCAACCATTCGTTCAGCCTTCAAATGTGAAATTACCCTACTAGGAACATAATCTAGGGATCCTCTTCACTCCAACCTTAGCACCCCCGGCATCACGAATGTCAAGGTCTTAGCGTGACAATTATGGATAGAGAGATATGGCAACAACCTGTCCATGCCAAACATCACATCAAAAGCAACCATGCAAAGCAATAAAAGATCAACTCTCATTTTATATCCCCTAATAGTCACCATACAAGACCGATATACACGGTCCTCAATAATAGAATCACCCACCGGCGTAGATACATAAACAAACATAGTTAAAGAATCATGAGGCATATCCAAATCACGAGAAAAATATGATGACATATATTAATAAGTGGAACTAGGATCAAATAATACTGAAGCATCCCTGCGACACACTAAAACGATACCTGTGATCACAGCATCAGAAGCAACTACCTCTGGTCTGGCAGGAAATACATATAAACAATCCTGAACACCATCTGACTTACCTCCCCCTCCGGGGAGAACTCTACCCACACGACCTCTGCCCCGAGCTGGCTGGGCGGGTGGTGTAGCAACTAGTGCAAGAGTCATTGTCTGGCCTCCCTATGTGTCACCTTGGGGTGCACCGACATCGTTTGTGAAAAAGAAAAATGGTACTATGCGGATGTGCATTGACTACAGGCAATTGAATAAAGTTACAATAAAAAACAGCTAACCTTTGATGCGCATTGATGATTTATTTGACCAGCTCTAATGAGCTAGAGTATTTTCCAAAATTGATTTGAGGTATGCTGATTACCAGTTGAAATTTGGGATTCAGATATTCTTAAGACGACATTCAAGACCCATTATGGACACTATGAATTTTCGTGATGTCTTTTCGGCTGATCAACACCCCAGCAGCATTTATGCACCTAATGAACAGTGTATTCCAGCCGTATCTTGATTCGTTTTTCATAGTATTTATTGATGATATCCTGGTGTACTCATGTATCCATGAAAAGCATGCACATCATTTGAGAAGTGTACTACAGAGGCAGAAGGAGGAGAAGCTTTATGGAAAATTCACCATGTGTGAGTTCTGGCTTAGTTTAGTAGCATTCTTGGGGCACGTGGTGTCTAGAGAAGGGATATGTGTAGATCCGAGGAAGATAGATATAGTTTAGAGTTGGCCCAGGCCATCTTCAGCTACTGAGATTCAGAGTTTTCTTGGGTTGGCCGGATATTATCGTCGCTTTATGGAAGGTTTCTCATCCATTGCCGCACCTATGAAAAAATTGACGAAGAAAGGTGTTCCATTTAGGTGGTCAGATGAGTGTGAAGAGAGCTTTCAGAAGTTTAAGACTACCTTGACCACAACTCCAGTTCTAGTTTTGCCTTCAACGTCGGGTTCTTAAACTGTGTATTATGATGCTTGTCGGATTGGTATTGGGTGTGCCTTAATGCTGGAGGGTAGAGTAATTGCTTATGCTTTGCTCCAGTCAAAGACACAAGAGAAGAACTACCCTATTCATGATTTAGAGTTGGTAGATATTTTTCATGCATTAATATTTTAGAGGCACTATCTCTACGGTGTGTCTTGTGAGGGGTTTACAGATCACCGGATCCTACAACACTTATTCAAACAAAAGGATCTAAATGTGAGGCAGCACAAATGGTTGGAGTTTCTAAAGGACTATGATATTACCATTTTGTATTATCCCGGGAGGGCCAATGTGGCGGCCAATGTCTTGAGTAGAAAGGCAATGAGTATGGCTAGTCTTGCATTTATTCCTGTTGGTGAGAGACCACTTCCATTAAATGTTCAGGTTTTAGCCAATTAGTTCGTGCGGTTAGATGTTTCGGAGCCCTGTCGGCTTCTAGCTTGTGTAGTTTCTCAGTCTTCCTTATATGACCGCATCAGAGAGCGCCAGTATAATGTTCCCCATTTTCTTGTCCTGAAGGACACCGTTCAGCACGCTGATACCAAAGATATTACTATTGGAGATGATGAAGTGTTAATGATGCAGGGTCGAATTTGTATACGGAACATAGATGGGCCGCGTGAGTTTATCTTGAGGAGGCCCACAGTTCGTGGTATTTCATTCACCCGGGTTCCGCAAAGATGTATCATGACTTGAGGAAGCATTATTGGTGGGGAAAGATGAAGGAAGATATAGTGGGGTTTGTAGCTCGGTGTTTAAATTGTCAACAAGTGAAGTACGAGCACTAGAGATCGAGCAGATTGCTTCAGAGACTTGAAATTTCTTAGTGCAAGTGGGAGCGGATCACCATGGACTTCGTGGTTAGGCTCCCATGGACTTCGCGATAGATTGACCAAGTCCGCGCATTTTATTCCAGTCGGTACTACTTATTCTTCGAAGCGGTTCGCCTTCACAATGTGCCAGCCCATCATTTCAAACAGGGGCATGTAGTTTACATCGTAACAGGGTGTTCTTTGGATCACTTTCTGCCGCTAGTAAAGTTTCCCTATAATAACAACTACCAATCGAGCGTTCAGATGGCAACATATGAGGCTTTATATGGGAGACGATGTCACCCTTCAGTAGGTTGGTTTGAGTTGGGTGAGGCTAGGCTATTGGGTACTGACTTAGTTCAGGATTATTTGGAAAAAGTTAAATTCATTCAGGATTGATTACACACGGCGCAATCTAGACAGAAGAGTTATGCTGACTGGACGGTTCATGATGTTTCTTACATAGTAGGAGAGAAGGTACTCAAAACATCGCCTATGAAGGATGTTTTATGATTCTGGAAGAAAGACAAGCAGAGTCCTCGGTATATTGGGCCTTTTGAGGTACTTGAGAGGATTAGAGAGGTGGCTTATAAACTTGCATCTTTTCCTTGTCTATCGGGTGTTCATTTTAGTGTTTCATGTATCTATGCTTCGTAAATATGTCAAGAATCTGTCTTATGTTTTGGACTTTTGCACAGTTCACCTGGATGCTAATTTGAATTATGATGGGGAGTCGGTGACTATTTTGGATCGACAGGTTTGAAAGTTATGATGATATAACATAGCCTCAGTAAAAGTGCAGTGGAGAGGTCGTCCAATCGCAGAAGCTACTTGGGAAACAGAGCTGGAGATATAGAGAAAATATCCACACCTCTTTGACACTACAGGTATAATTCTAAACCCGTTCGAGAACGAACGTTTGTTTAAGACGGCGAATGTAACGACCCAACCGGTTGTTTTGAGTATTGCATCCCCATTTCCCCATTTATTGCTTATTCTGTGTTCAATTATAGTTATGTGACTTGTCGTGGAGGTTTCAGAATGAATTGGAACACTTAGTTCAAAGAGTTAAAGCATAAGTTGAAATAATTGACAGAGTGACGAATTATGTGTAAACGGGCCCGGAATAGAATTTTGATGGTTCCAATAGCTCCATATGGTGAATTCTACTTGGGAGTGTGTTCGGATATATATATTTAGTAAAATGTTTGCTTGAAATGGAGAAAATAGGAAATTTAAGTTTGGAAGTTTGACAGGGGAGTTGACTTTTTGATATCAGGGTCAAAATCTGATTCTGGAAATTTGAATAGGTCCGTTATGTCATTTATGACTTGTGTGCAAAATATGAGGTGAATCAGATTTGATTTGATAGGTTTCGGCATCGAATGTGCCAGTTAGAATTTGTTAGTTTTCATTATGCTTTAATTGGGGTATGATTTGTGTTTTTATCATTGTTTGATGTGCTTTGAGGCTTTGACTATATCCGTATTATGTTTTAGGACTTGGTGTATTTGGTTGTGGTCCAGGGGGCCTCGGGTGAGTTTTAGATGGTTAACGAATCGAATTTTGGACTTGGAGTTTTGCTGATGTTTTTCTGGTGCACTGTCTGGTTTCCTTCTATGCGATTGTGTAAGATGGTCTGTGGTCACGCAGGCTAAATTGGACATCTTGAATTTTTGTGCTATGCGATCGATTAGGTAAGTCCACAATTGCGAAGCTGTTGGCCAGCGGTAGTACGCGAACGCGTGGATTAAGCTACGTTCGCATAGAGTGAATAAGGCAACTGGAAAATTCACGCATTGTGCTATGTGATCCCGTAGGTTGGAGGAAGTTGTGCTTTGTGATCGCGTAAACGGATCCGCGATCACGTAAGATAAAATTATGGCATGGGAACATTATTCTTCGCCATCGCGTGAGTTGGATCGCGATCGCATAGTGGAAATGACTGGGAAACAGAACTTATATTATGATCGTCTCATTTTCCATTTTTAATGATTTGGAGCTCGGGGAGAGGCGATTTTCGGGAGATTTTCAATGGAAAGATCGTGGTAAGTGTTCTCAACTCAATTTTGGTCAAATTACCCGAATCTATAGTTATGTTTAGCATTTAATTGGTGTTTTAAGTTGGAAAACAATTGTGAAAACGCTTAAGGTTAAATTAAAGAATTTAGGGTTAAGTTGATGTTAGCATTTGGTAATTTTTTTATGGTTGGACTCGTGGTTGGATGGGCGTTCATATTTTGGGACTTTTGTTGGGTTCCGAGACGTGGGCTCCACTGACGATTTTTGAGTTGAATTTCGGATATATTTATATGAAATTAATTCATATAATTTGTGCTGACTGTATCGAATTAATTGTGACTAGATTCAGGGTGTTCGGAGGCTTGATTCGCGAGGCATGGGTATATTGGAATAAAGAATTACATGATTTGAGGTAAGTAACATTTCTACACTTTGTTCTGAGGGTATATATTCCCGAAATTACGTGTTGTGTAACTGGTTTGAGGTGACGCACTTGCTAGGTGATAGGCGTGTGGGCGTGCATCATAGAATTTGTGACTTAATTGATTCCGTGAAATCTCATAATCAAAAATTCATGTCATTATCCACATATCCTCCACATGTTAGAGGAATTGAATTGAGACTCATATTAAAGCTCATGTTTAGACTACGTGCTGATATTTTTGGGATCTGTAGAGGTTGTACTGTTGTTGAATTAATTGTTTACAAATTTAATTTATACTCAGTAACATCTATTATTTGCATATCGTATCTCAGTCTTTGTTTCCACTCATTGATAAATCATATTATTTTGTCGGGCAGAATTTCATGACATTGTGAGCCCGAGAGACTAGAGAGGTTAATGACTGAGTGAGGCCGAGGGCCGGATTGTTATATTTATGGGATATGGATGCACGCCGCAACATGCACTATTGATTTATGCCCAGACCTGGCTTATTATATCGCTTGGGCTGAAGGAGCCCCTCCGTAGTCTGCACCCCACACAGTACGTGCATTGGATATTATATTTGGGATGGAGTTGCCTGGGCATGGAGTTGCCATATATATTCGCATTTGGGAAGGTGTTCCCAGGGCATGAAGCTGCCTTATTTATTTATATTTGGGATGGACTTCCCAGGGCATGGAGTTGCATTATTTATTTACATTTGGGATGGAGTTCCCAGGTCATGGAGTTGCCTTCTTTCATTTATATCTAGGATAGATTGGCTATATACAGTACTGAGTGACTAACTGTCAGTTGCTATTTATATTGAGGGATGGATCTTCTTTAGGCTTGACTTGCCCGTACATTGCTAAGTGATTGAGTACTCTGAGAGTGTGAGTATGTGATGCTTCCATGGTAGTATACCATACACTGCATGTACATTGGCATGTAGATATAGAGTTGTCATATTCCTCATATCATACAAATTTGATTTATTTTACTTGTACTGAGTAATCGCTTAAACTTCAAAACATGCCTATATTTCTGTACTGTTATTTCATATTGGACTGTACCTGTTGAGCTTGTCACTACTTTCAGCCCAAAGGTTAGTCTTGTTACTTATGAAGTAAATGGGGTCGGTTGTACTCATACTACACTCCGTACTTCGTGTATAGATCCAGGTACTGTCGGATACTGCGGCTGCTAGGTTTCGAAGAATAACTATTGGAGATTATCGAGGTAGCTGCTTGGCGTCTGCAGACCTTGACTCTTTTTTCTTTCAGTTATTTGAACTATTCAACATTTCCAGACAATGTTTTATCAGTCAGACTATGTCGTCATTTAGATGCTCATGTACTCAGTGACACCGGGTTTTAGGAGTGTATTTGTATTAGAATTTTTAGGATTTTCTATTAAATCTAAATATTATGTTTTCAATCGTAAAAGAATTTGTGATTTATTGAGGTTGTCTGCTTGTTTAGTAATGAGATAGGCGACATCACGACAGGTGATATTTTGGGTCACAACAATGTCAAATGTTGATTGGGTGAGTATTTATGAGATTTATATGTTGCCTACATCATTAGTAGTGTTGGGAAGGTTTGGAACATGGTTCTAGTTGATATAAAGATAGTTACCAGTACTGGGTTGGATTATGGGCAGCTATTGTGGCCGGTGGTGTTGATATGGGCTTACGGGTGATGTGTTTCATCATGTGGTTATACCTTGTTGATTTATGTATGAGTGTTTACGGCAAGTTGCAGTGTATACAGCGTGTTTGTGTGAAGATCGAGTTTTTGGTGAAATGCTTGGTTGTTGCAATTTGGTTCTAAGGCTTATTAGTATGGGTGGAAGGAATAATCTTCAGTTGAGGTGGTGTTTTTAGGCTTCTGAAGATTGGGATGATGTGGTATCACCTGTGAGAATGTGTATGGCGATTTCATTCAGTGATTTGATGACTTCAAAACGGTTCTTGGCATGTTTGAGGACGGAATTTGTTTTTAAGAGGGGAATAATGTAACGACCTGGCCGGTTGTTTTAAGTATTGTAGCCTCATTCCCCTATTTATTGTCTCTTATATGTTCATTTATGGTTACGTGACTTTCCGGGGTGGTTGGTTTGGTTTCCGGTGTGTTTCGAAGTGAATTGGGATACTTAGTCCCATAGTTGGAAGCTTAAATTAAAAGAGTTTACCAGAGTTTGACTTTTGTGTAGATGACCCCATAAAGGTGTTTTGATTGTTCCGGTTGCTTCGAATAGTGATTTTGGACTTAGGCATATGTCTGAATGTGAATATGGAGGCCCGTAAGTGTTGTTTTTGACATAAATAGGCGAAAGTTGGAAAATTAAATGTTTGGAAGGTTTATAGGTTTGACCGGGGGTTGACTTTACTGTTATAGGGCTCAGATTGTTATTTCGGGAATTGGAATAGGTCATTTAGTTCATTTGGGACTTGCATGGAAATATTCAGGTCATTCCGAGGTGTTTAGCCTTGTTCGCCATTAGTTGTGCATTTAGAAATGTTCATTAGTTCATTAGGCTTGAATTGGGACACTATTCGTGGTTTTGGTGTTGCTTGATGTGATTTGGGGCTTTGAGTAAGTTCGCATTGTTGGGATTGGATGGTGTGATTGGCCAGGGTCCCGGGGGCTTCGGGTGTGTTTCAGATGGGTTTTAGACCATTTCTTCATGTGTTGGAACTTTTGGTTTCTATGCTTCTAGTATCCTTCTTTGCGATCCCGAAGAATATGTTGCAATCGCGTAGAGTCTTCGTTGGCAGGTGGCTTTTTGCTCTCCGCATTCGCGAAGATAAGGATGCATTCGCAAAGCCTTGGGGTGTTTGTTCATCGTGAACGCGAGTGTAAATTAATCATGTAAGTTAATCATGTTACTTTTGAGGTTACTAATATTTAAGATCATGAACTATAAGTACCAAGAGGGTTTGAAGTATTAGAAGCTAAAATAATCGAAGAAAGTAAGTTTTATCGAAACGCCAAGTTGGGAATGCTATAAACCATACTTTTGGGGTGATACTAGGATGATTAACATGAAAATGAGGTGATATTATTAGGTATTTTAGTCAAATTGTAGTCATGTGTTATGTTTTGAAGTCAAACGAGTTAGGAACAAAAGTCGACAAAAGTTATCGCAAGTTACGTTGATAAATTTACATAAACTTTAGGTCTACTATTACTGAGATTTTCTCTCAATGTAAATGGATTTCCAGGGTGATCCAACCGCCAAATTAAATATATAGAAGTCTAGTTTCCAACACATTAAACCATTTATCGATACGACATCCGAGTATACAGATATTCGCATTTTCACAAAACTGGACAAGCAGCTCCCTTTGGGTCCCACAAGTTCGGTTGAAGTTTATCTTGATATATGAAGTTGTAGCCTTCGTCTCTAAAGCTCACTTCAACCCAAATCAGACCTAAAAAGTCTCTCTAGATATCCTAAATACATCCTTATGGTTTTGAAGCAATTCCATCATTCGCAATTCAACATCAAGACGTGAACACATCAACGTGACACTTACGACATAGGCATGACTTTGTCATCCCCCTTTCTCCTTATAACTCGTTTTTTGGAAAGAGCTTCTTGTTTAAGGAAGCTTTTCACCTTTGTATTTTACCTATACAAGTATAAGTAAAGTGTGGATAAAAGGGAACAAGGTTTGGAATCAAGAACACAAGAGGTATGTAGGGTTTTTGTGTTGTTTTCGGCATGATTTGGTTTAGCTATATTCATGCCTCTCTTATTGATCTTTTAGGGTTGTTCAAGGGAAATATCAGCATGTATTGTATCCTTGTATATTATTGAATTCCACAAGTGAATTGCCGAAGGAAATAGTTTAGCTTGGAACTGCAAAACACAACAAGAGCAAAAGGGCAAATACCCATTTGGCCTATGCCATCTAGACTTTCGTTTGTTCCGTTCCTTTGATGTTTTATGTATACCTTAACTCCATATGATCCTAGTAGATTCATTTAATATTACATAAGTTTAATTATCATGTGTTTATTCTTATATTATTCTTTAATTAGATTTAGACTTTCATGTCACAAGTTAGACATTATGAGTCGACATTACATTCACAATTCTATTTTGTCGATCGTTTGACCATGTTGTGTATAACTAGATATCCTTTAGTTTGATGTTATGATCTTGGCCGGGTATCCATTACCGTGTATATTGAGGTGCTTGCTTTTATTTTGGGGGATCATCAAGTTTTAGGGGAAACTCTGCCAAAAATTTTGGAAATTCAAAGAGTTTGACAGATCTTGAGTTCCTTGGTTCTAAATTGATTTTAGATGGATCCTAATGAGTTAATTTATCTTAGTATCTCGTGTACATACTCAGTTCCTCCCTAAAATGGTGATAGGGTCCTTTGTCCAACTTATGGACAACGAGCGTCAGATTATGTTTGTGATTATGTTTATGGTTTCCTTCATGATCTCTTGAGTCCATATGATGTTTCCACATGTGTTATGCCTCATACATGCTTACATTGATTATGCTTGAGGGATATATCCCATAACACCAGCAAGACCTATTGATTATATGCTAGGGGGAGATAGCCCATAACTCCAGCAAGGCCTATTGATTATATGTTGGGGGATATAGCCCAAAACACCAATCGGGCCTGTTGATTATATATTTACTTGCAAGACAATACATGAGGCTAGTTCAGTTTTACAATTACCTGATTTGGGAGACATAGCCAGTAACATCGGACATGTACCAGTTCAGATAGTAGTTCAGTTTCAGCATAGTTTTAGCTTAACCTTCGTTTAAGTTCCAGATCAGTTGCTAGTTCAGACTCTTGTTTAGATTTTACCTTATATTCAGATTTCCAGCTTACAGTCATACTTTAGTATGCTTTACATATGCTTTCCACCCTAGATACTTTGTACATATAGTACTCACGTCATTTTCGAGGCGTTGTGTTTCATGTCGCGCAGGTACCGATATATCAGCATTTGAGTCAAATTAATAGGCCATCCACCAGCTATTGGAGTCACTCCTCTTACTCCCAGAGTTACTTATCTTTATGTGTACAGTCAGCTAGTTTGGGTTTGAGGGGGTCGTGTTCCATCCAGTACTGTTTTAGTTTAGCACTCCTAGAGGCCTGTAGATATGCACTTGTACAGTTAGTATGTTTCTATATGTAAGATTTTGTTAGCATTGTCAGCGTTCCAGATTGTACAGTTCTTATCTGTTATGCTTATGCTTTTAAACTTTATCCGTTTATATTCATGAGTAGTAGATTATCAATAAGTTTAGTGATGATCGGCACCTAGTGTCAGTTATTCGTCGTGACCCTAGGCTGGGTCGTGACAAACATGGTATCGGAGCAAGGTTCAACCCTATGGTGTCTGCAGGCCATGTCTAGTAGATTCTAGTTTATTGATGTGTTTTGCACCACACTTATAGACAGGAAGCTACAAGATATTTAGGATGGTTCCTTTTCTTTCCGGTTAATATTATGCGATAGAACTGAGTCGTATGTATTCGCTCCTAATCTCTATCTTATATATGTTCTCAGTGATGCCTATTAGTACTAGACGACATGCACCAACCACTAGTACGGGTCAAACCCGTCGGAGATCATTGCTTCTATTGAGGAGGAATCGTCCGAGGATCCATATGAGTCATTTGTTCGAGTAGTTTCAATTCCGCCAACAGCAAATGGGGTGAGAGGAGTTCGACCACACCAAGGCCCTTAGTTTCGTTATGAGGCCCTTAGTTCATAGTCTCTGGAGTCCGTTAATCAGGGTTTGTCTGTGTATGTCGTGGGATATGCGAATGAAGAGGAGAGTTGTTAGGCCTAGAGGATGAAGGTGGCTGATAAGGATGTGAGGATTCCTGTTCGAAGTGTGTTTGATCGAAGCTCTCATATAGGATCGAGGCAGGATTGTTAGAGGTACATTAATCCCTTCATTGAAATTTCCTACATTATGAACTCGGGAGGAAACTTATTATTTGTTATACAAGAATGAATGTTATTCTAGGAGCAATAGACTATCATTGTAAAATGTAAAGGGGGACCAGGGTAGAATTAACAGGACCGCAACACTACTCTAGCAGGATAATAAGATATGGGTTTTAGTTCAATTTACAGAGATGACCCTGGCAACATTTACATAGGTCTCTAATAGTTAACATTAGAGGACGAAGGGAAGAGAGGGGAGTGACCTAGAATGTTAAGAAGTTAGAACTCTAATCGCTCTAATTCCATAGAGAGGAAATCGTGGATAGTACACGACATTTTGGGGAAGTTAGAATAATGGAATAGAAAGTTAATAATTCGGTCAATAATTGTACAACCTGAAGGTGTCAGTGCGTAGAAGATTGATTAACAGATTCGTAGGTGATGAATGGATTAGGAATTAGTTTTAAGGAGGGAGGGTGCCTAACCCCATGAGAGCCCAATAACTGTTTCATTGGAGTATAGCCTAGGAAGGTATATACATTTAGAATTGTCGAGTGTGTCATGTAGATCTGGCAAGTTTAAACATTCGAGGACTAATGTTTCTAGGGGGG
>AWOL01S0049992.1:19850-39541 GCA_000715115.1 Nicotiana otophora
TAAGGTTTTAAAGTGTCCTAGGATGTCTCGGAGCCGTGTCTCGTAGAGTCCTTCTTATCGGTGTGTTGTCGGCCACATCTAAACTTAGGAGGGTACTTGGGCATTTAGGAATGTCACCCTTCTTTGATACTCCAGATCGTGCGATAAAACTCAAGATAGAAAGTTAATTTCCTCGTTATGTCTCATTTTCCAGATGAGTAATCCACGAGTTTGAAGCAGCAAGGAGGGAATGACCTCGCCGGAGAATCTGGGGGAGATTGCACAAGAGTTCATTGGGAGAATGCGTCAAACCGTGGAGGTATTGGAAGAACTTGTTTCTAAGGGATGTACCGATGTTCCTACCAATGTCACCACACCACCGGATCGTGTGGTGAAAGCATTTATGAAACAAAAAGAGGGTTGTTGGTACTAATAAACCGGATTGTTTGATTTGCAAAAAACGTCACTTGGGAACATGTTGGATAACTCTTAAAATATGTTATGGTTGTGGAAAGAGGGGGAACAAGAAGAACAAATGCCCTAGATTGGTACACCCACCCCGGTCTGTCTGATGTACGGGAAGGAACATTTGGTATCATGTTGTGAGTATGCGCATCAGCATGTTAGGGGTGGCAGGTTTGGCAAATTCCACAGGCCCACCGCAAGCTGATAGAGGGATTGTTACTTCCGCTATGGACGTTCGAAGGTAGGATAAGGGGGAATCTTATGGTGTATGCAAAAAGTGTGAATATCAGGTTAGTGGGGCGAGTCAGTTTAGCGAACCTCATTCCTGTTTTGTGAAGTGTGCGAGATGTCATCCGGGAGTATGTCACTATGGTACCAATGTATGCTACGAGTGTGTTATGAGGGGTCACATTCAGAGAGATTGTCATTTGTCTTGTAGATCATGGGCAGNACCGCAAGCTGATAGAGGGATTGTTACTTCCGCTATGGACGTTCGAAGGTAGGATAAGGGGGAATCTTATGGTGTATGCAAAAAGTGTGAATATCAGGTTAGTGGGGCGAGTCAGTTTAGCGAACCTCATTCCTGTTTTGTGAAGTGTGCGAGATGTCATCCGGGAGTATGTCACTATGGTACCAATGTATGCTACGAGTGTGTTATGAGGGGTCACATTCAGAGAGATTGTCATTTGTCTTGTAGAGTATGGGCAGGGATGAGGCACATCCAACAAGTTCTGTAGCTACTACATCCACAACGCCTCCCCCAGCTGTAGGCACTATAGCGCCCTCAAGGCGTGGAGTAGCTAGGGGTGGTATCAAGAGATCGGGAGGGCCTAACAAGTTTTATGCTATGAGGAGGTGTCAAAAGTTGGAGGCTTCTCCAGACGTGATTACAAGTTTATTTATTGCCCAATCTCAAGATGTATATGCTCTTATTGACCCCAGTTCCACTTTGTCATATGTCATTCCTTATGTTGCTATGGAATTGGGGATAAAACCGAAACAACTTTATGAGTCGTTCTCTGTATCCACTCTTTGAACGAGACATATCATTTGTGAAGCCTCTTTATCACAATTATCTTACTTTCAACCTCTTGAGGAATTGATTTCTATAATGATTTCTTTGAATTGAGTCACAAGCCCAGGTTAATAATTCCAACTTGCTTCCCTAAATTCTCCACAAGGGACTATACCTATTGAATTCCTTAGAAAACCTTCAGATCCAAATGGATAACGTCTACTCCTGTGTGCTTATGCATGCACCGTCGTAAGTTTACCTATGTGGTATCAAGTACAATGTAAAGCAACCTAGTGTTGACATAGTTCTTGTCCCACTCTCTCTTTCCTATGCATATGACACCTATGGTTTGAACGGTCACTTTTCTCCCTTTGTGAATATAGTCATAGATCCTTTTCCCTATCCAAGTAACATAAAAGCATATCCCTACACCTATTATATGTGTACATATCAAGTGAGAGGGTCAATTATCTGCATAAAGTTACTCTGAAACTTGGGATCCTCACAAATTCATCATAAGAATATCCATTATTTCCCCATCTTAGTATGACTTTTATGGCCCCTTAGGACATTCCGCATTAAGTAGCTCACTTTGTTCCTGGTATTGTAATTGCCCATGACGTGGCCTGGCATTGCAGTTTAACAGTTATTATAGCAGAAATATGTCTAGCTCATAACAAATGTTCATTTTCTCTTTAAACCTCTGCAACATGTACTGACTGTGCTCCTTGGTTAGTAAATCATTGAGTATGTCATTGTCCTGTGTGGAGGGTTTACTACCCTTAATGTTCCACATCCCTGGGTGGATAGGAGTTATTGTCTTTTTTCCCGGAGCATCATATTACCCATTAGAATCTTTCTAACGAATGCATGATTTAACCCCAACATTAAGATGTCCTAGGTACATGGTCTCACTCGTGAAAGGTTGGAATTAAATATTCCAAATTATTATGCACCTATCATATACATATTTAGCTTTAGGGTCAAATTTATCATATCTCTAGTCCTCTCAAATAGGATCAACCATAGAGAAGGAATAAGTTGTCGTAATAATAATCCTACTAGTGACCAACCTCTTTTTCAGCCGGGTAGGCTTGGGGCGTAGTTTTCTTATGTCAAATACTATCAAGGGTGTAACGCAACTTCATGTATTTTTCAAATCACTAACACATTCATGGCGCAAGAATCTTCTTATTTTGAGCTAAACTGATTTTCCCTACACTCAAGGAGGCAACTGGTGTCACGTACTTGACTATTTCTCCTTAGAGCTTACTATTTTCGGGCAAGTCACATATGGAATGGAACAATTGTTATTATCCCTTGAATAACTCGTCTCATTCCAAGAATAACTGATGCTAACGACTCACCTCTTTTACATCATAGGATCACGTACATGGTTTCCACATTATCCGTGTGTACTACTCAACTCTATGCCTCATTTGTCGAATCAATCATGACATCACAATAATTAATCATGTTAGCACTATTGGTAGTAACCTTCACATACCTTAGGATATAACCTCATGTAATGCCCTGCTCAACACATTGATGCATTCCTGAACAATTCCAGCTCAATCTCGAACGCCGTTGTTCCTCCTTGTATTAAATCTACCGATAGTAGCGGGTCCAGCCTGTCAAAGAGAAAGTATCATTCCATGATCGAACCTATTGGGTAGGAAATCTATGGTCATATTCATTCTATCACATCCTAGAATTATGGTTGAAGTTCGCCAAGGGTTGAATTTGGGTGTCCGACATAGATATTTGGAGTTGAAAGAAATGAACAGGTTATTCTCAAGATTTTCTCCATGAAGATATTATATGAATTGTTAATTAAAGTAAAGTAGGTGTAGTGCACATTGGGCTTTGTGTAATCTTGAATGAAATAGGCCAAACTACGAGTATGATGTTTCGCCATCGTTGTCCTCTATGCACCCGGTGCTTCATGTGTCTACGTCAAAGAGGGTAATTGGAAGACCTTTTGTCTATCGTTCAGGTGGAAGCTATTGATGGTAAAGTAGATAATTGTCTTGTGAGAGGTAGATCATCATTGTTAGATAAGTCCGGAAGTTGGGATTGCCTCCTTCAAAGCGCTATAGCTAAGTCAGTGAGTCGAGGAGGTCGCCTGAAAGGCCGAGTGTGTTGTGGAAAGGAAATATTTTCACTTGTTTGTAGAGCCAAATAGATGTGGTCCAAAAGTTACTTTCTATGTGTTATGATTTAAATGGGTGCAGTTCATGTCAAGGTACCACTGCTGATAATGTAATGCCCTTAATATTGAGGTCGGTGTTATTAATATATATTTTGATGCTTTGTTTAGTTGTAGATGTGTTGTTAGGAGTTGTTTTTGTGGTTCTCTAGCAAGTGGTTAGGCCCAATTACAGGGGAGACGCTGCCGAAATTTTTGGAAATTTGGGGAGTTAGCCAAATTTTTGAGCTTTTGATGTGTGGATAAAGATTAAAGTCACATTGGGTGTCTGTGGCAGACTCTAACCCTCATTCGAGGACAAATGATCCTAGGCGAGGGAGAATGTAAGATTTTAAAGTGCGCCAACGGTATTTGAGGATAACATATTCGTGTATTAAAGGAGTCCTATGGGATAGAACCACATTATTTTGAAATGAAAATATATGTTTAAGGTGTGTTGTATCACACTAGGGATTTTTCTGAATGGCAAGAATTTGTGTGGAAGAAGTTGGATACATTAAGTGGAAAGGATGTCTCAATTAGCACAAGACCCGGCTTCAAACGAACGCCACTACCAAAATATAAAGACTTAGGTGGTGATGTACCTACCAAATTAAAGCCCTTTGAGTTTAGTTTCCAACTCATCAAACCGTTCATCATTTGGATACTTCTATAGAAAAGTATAGCCATTTTACCGGACCTATGACATTTTACCATTCGTCATTTAGAATCAGGACCGAGACTGAGGTGTATAAAATTCAATAGAATAGGCTAAGTTTATGGGAGGTCCGTCTTATACCCATAAATAGTGCAAGGCCGTGAAAACTCATGTCCATAGACAGTGCAAGGCCAAAAAAACTCAGTGCCCTAGATAGTACAAGGCACTGTCTAGGGCATCAACTTCAGCGCCCCAGATACCTCAAGGCACTGTAGTTTTGGCGCCTCTGATGGTGCCTTGCACATTTATTTTGGTGCCTTTCATGATGCCTCACGCTGGCGAGGTTCATACTAGCTACTTTTATTTTTCTCCTTATTTTTGGGACGTGTTCACTTATTTAATAGCCCTACCTCGTTCCCCCACACCCTAAACACGAAAACCTACTCTAGAAAGGGAAGCTCTAAAGAACCTAACTTCCCCAAGGTCCCTCCATAATCAAAGGTAAGTTCTAACAATGATTCTAAGTTAATTTTAATTCTCCAACACCTTATTAACATGGGTAAATCCTTCCACTCCTTAGATATTCGGTCGGGATGCCATTGTTGAGATAGGAAACCCTAGAACTCGAATTCAAGAGGAGTGAACTTCGAAAAGGTAATGCTTCTACTCCCTAATCATTTATAAGTATGAATTGATAAGTGTTTAGGAGAATAGTAAAAGGGTTTGATAGAGAGAACCATAAGAACTAGGGCTTTGGATTGTTGTAAACATTTGGGTGATGAGAAATGGTGTTTGTTACATCTATTTGGGATAGTAGAATCACATCGAAGTAGTAGAATGAGAAATTGGTGAAGAAAAGACCAATTACTAAGGTCGATGAGGCTTTACACCCATAAGGTGTTTGATAAAATTCCTAAGTTACTAAACAGGAGCATTAGTGCTAATATAGGTTCCTCTTGATATATATATTGACGTAGATTATCGTTGAAAAAGGCGACGAACATCATGATACTCTTAAAAAGGGCCAGAGCTAAGGTATGTGAGGCTAACTAACGCTCTTTACATTTGGGAATCTTTATGATTCTCCATACATCCCATTCTTTATGACTGCTACGAGTTTCTTCAGAAAGTAATTATGCCTTACTCTCGTAAATAGCTATAGAACTTCTATTCTCTAGATGGCATAGTTTCATAATTGTTCAGTATCCTATGATCTTCAGTTATGACACAACAATTTATTCTGAATACATGTCTCAGTCTAGATCTATTCAGCATTCTAGTATCATGTAACTAAGTATAGTTCATTAGTTTAGTGTCATATATTGCAGTATGATTCTCAGTTACTAATTCTAAATTCCTTAAAGTTGGATACCTGTATTTGGGCATGAGGCTGCAGTATATGCTTTATGTATATTCGAGCATGAGGCCGCCCTTATGTTTATGTATACTTGGGCCTGAGGCCGCAGCTTGTGCACATATATATTTGCCCCGAGGCCGCACTTTAATATTCAGATAAACAAGAGGTTCATTATTCAGAAGATAGAGTATGCATATCCTTACTTCCTTTGTTCAGTTCTGTTATCAGCTATCTGTTATCATTTCAGTTTCTCTTTTAGCAGTTATCGTTTCCGTTATAATTTAATGGTCATTTCAGTATTTTGTTATCCGTTCTTAATTATCAGCCCAGTTTCAATTCCAATATTTACAGTTCTTTCTTTCAGTTGTTTTACATACCAATGCAATTCAAATGTAATGATGTCCCTTTTTGTACGGGGCTTGCATCTTGCAATGCATGTAATAATTTACAGGTTGATGATTCTTCTTGCCAGGACATCTCGTATCAGCTATTGGTGAGCCCAGTCTCTCGGGGCATTATCCCTTTTCTTTTAGTCTTCAATCTTTATAGTATTCAGAAGTAAGGTATGGCAGGGACGTTGTCCCGGTAAACAGTTAGCATTAAAGTATTCTTAGAGGCTTCATAGACTATAGTTCAATCAGTCAGATGTTAGCAAACTTTTATGTGTTAGCCTTGTCGGCAACTCATTTACACTTGTAGACTTTTCAGTGTTTTCTGCATCTACGATATTTCAATCAGACTCCTTAATAGATCATTATGTTGTATATTTATATCTAGCTTACAGATATACCACATGTTGATCCATCCATACAATTGGTTTGCTCGGTCACATGCTGTCAGGAACGGAGTGCCATGTTACGCCCAGGCCATGGCGTGACACAAGTCCAAGTAGAGAAAGGGGATAAGTCATTTCTTTGAGCTAGGGCTTGCATATATAGGGGAACCCGTCCTATACTTCTCTCCCATGAACAAGGTAATATTTTTGGAGTAATGTTGAGTTGATTACTACCCCTAAACACTTATATTAACTAGGATTAATCTTGAAGATCCATAGATTTCCATCCAAATCCCCAAATTGGTCAAGAACACTACAAGTTGGGATTTTCAAGAGTCTCACTACGAGAGATATGTCTACCATATATAACTACTCCATGGTGATTATTTATGTATGAAATATAAGTTAGGACTTATGGGATAGTGATTGGAAGCCATAAGTGCCTAACCTGGGTTGTGTTGGTGTTGTAGAGATTGTAAAATGGTTTAATTAATGAGATTGATAGTTTGGGTGTGAATTGTTGGGCATGCCTGTGCTAATGGAAGTTGTGGATGGCCTAGATAAGATGGTAAGGTGAATTATTGGTATGTAAGGTGGTTGTTAGGTGAAGAAACTCCATTGAAGGAGGTTGTAGAAAGATATGCACGTTAGATGTTTGATAAAAATTCTAAATGACTTAAAGTATAGAAATCTTACTAATATTGGTACAAAAGTATTGCATTGTTGTAGATTGAAGTTGTTTAGTGTGGTGGACCATCGTAGTACTATTAAGGGGAGAATTTCAAGTATGTTGGCTAAACTACTCTCTTACAATTGAATTCCATGATGTTCCGGTAAATTGCAAGTATGGTTGGCTCAAGTTCCTAATAAATTTGACTATTTCGAATGAACTTTGTATTGAAATATATTTATAGATATGTATGTTCAAAACGTGTTCTGGATAATCTTATCATATTATGTTATCCTTCGGGAACGTGTTCAAAATATGATATGTGTATTAAAATGTTATTACTTTTAGTCGTGTTTCAAATGAATGTCCATTATGCTTAACTTGGAAAGAATATTGTATCATGCCCCGAACTTGGGGGGCGATACCGGCACCCGGTGCCTCTCCTATCCTTGCATACCAACTTGCGACGAAGGGATTCTGAACATATAATATCATACTTTGGCCGTGGGCACATTGCAAGACAATTGCGAATGCTGACTAAACATAAATATAATGCTGGGCCGACAAGACTGTCATAACTACTACAGCTGGCAGACCCCAAAAAATATATATATATATATATATAGGCCTACAAGCCCAAAATACTGCACTAACTGACAGGATATGTCTACAAGCCTCTACTGATGGATATTCTATGATCGGAACAGGGACCCGACCTACTCATATCATACATACATATATACACAAGATGTACATAAAGCTCTAGACCCGACAACTCCAAAGGGCATAGAGCTTACAATCAAGCTAAACTCGGCCAACACCTAATGAGGAGGTCTATCCGTCTGTCTGTCTGAACCTGTACGCATGAAATGCGGTGCCCCCAGAAAAGGGACGTCAGTACAAAATAATGTACCGAGTATGTAAGGAAATATACTGACAGTTGAAACTGAACTAATAATATAATAACTGAAAGTAACTGGGAGTCAAAGAGAGTTTGAAGATATGCTCACCTGCTGATACAGACTCAACTCTCTCAATATAATAAGTAAAATAGTTGTCTAGACTTATAAGGCTCGGTATATATAACTGCTCTGCCGTAGTAGGCTCGCTCATAGGTTCTCGGCCATACTAGGATATGTATCTTGGCCATGCTGGACTCGCTCATAGGTACTCGGCCACAGTAGGCTCGGTATATAACTTACCATCTGATCAGAGGTTGCCCAATAGGGGCCTGCCCATCGATTATAGCTCGATGGTAATGAAAATACGGTAATACTGTATGTGTAGTATCTATGCTCTCTTGACTGGAAGAAGACAATACTCAATTAAATATGAAGTCCTGATAAGGAGAATACTGTAATTTATGCAACTAGGATAATGTATATAAATTCGGGAGCATAAACTTCTATTTATGCCTCGTTATCAAACACATGTAATTATGAGATCATGCCAAAATGAAGGAAGGGCTTAGCCTTAACATACCTTATCCAATTCTATTGACAATCCTTCCAACACATGTTGATTGTAACAAAACATGTGTCAGCGGATCGAAGTAGGGAAAAATCTGTATGATTTTCTTAAGAAAGATTGCACCGTACTCCCTTAAAATCGCAAAATCCTGTTGCTATAACATTAGTTAGTCTTGTATGATTTCATATGAAAATTGCTGGGCAGATCTGTTACATTTGTAAATGAGATTAAGCATCTCAATTTTCTGCTTTAAATAGACTTTTATATTAGTGGGTGTGGCCCACACTTCATGTGCCTTAGTTGGCCAAAGACACCTCCACATTCTTGCCAACTTTTATGTGATTTTAAGTGTCACTTAGTTGATCTTAGGTGGCTTCCACGTTGGGGGTTAACCTTTGTCCAATAATTATTCACTTAATTCCTTAATTAATTTGTTAATCCCCTATTGACCAATAAATACCTAATTATCCACATAATTAGGAATTATCTCAAATTACTTAAAATACTACTGACTTTTAACACACTCTGTACACCTTACTATTATGGTCATGTGGTACCTTGTATGGCACTAGTCCATAAATATCGGGTATTGTAGCTCGGGCCATATTTTATCCCAAAATGTCAAACTTTGAAGAAATTCCTTTTCTTTGATTTGCTTACCTCTCACCTTCACTAATTTACTGATCACTTGTTCGAAATAGCATAATGCTTATAATCTCATAATAATCTCATTCCCGAACTTTACATCGATTAACTTACGACGAAACTTTAACAGACGAAAATGCGGGATGTAATATCATTCCCCCCTTTGGAACATTCGTCCTCGAATGTTTACTCATGCACTTATCATTTTCATAACCTATGTCTTCCGAATACTTTAGTACTCTCCTTGCCATCTAGGCAACTGTTTTGTGAATAAATCCAAAGGCCATGTCATTCCCCCCTTTAGGCCTCTTTCTTACACCATGGCTTGTGGTCGGAATCCTTACAATCTCGTAACTGTCACTACCTTCTGTGATGCAGCCTATACGACACTGACCTTGTAAGTGTGCCTATGCGACTCTTCTCTCCTTTTTTCATTCAGCTTTTAGCCAATCTCTAGTCTTTACTTTGTAAGCATATAGAGAGCTTGAAGAGATGTCCCTCTGGTCATCTATGAGTATACTGAAGTTCTTCCCTCAGTACTTTGTTGAACTTAAGAATATCGTGATTCGTTATTTCATAAGTCCGTTTATCCATCCATATGAATTTACTGCCATAACTCTTACTTTGATTTATCGTTACTGAGGTCTGCTACCAAACTCCAGGTTACTCTCGTGCTTATCCTATATGTATAAATCTAAGTCCTTTAATGCTTCCTCATTACTGTTCATCTTAAGAATGGTGGCCTAAACTCATCTCATACTTTGTGACTTTCGTCCATCCATTGTTGATTCACCTCAATATTGATCTACAATTTACCACTGATAACTTGAAATTTCTTACGTAATATATTGTCACTAGGGCTCACGTCTCATTGGGGAAACATTTGAAGTGATTAGACTGATCCACCTAGGGGTGATACTATACTTCAATAACCATATTTCATAGCATCCCAATGTGATTCTCCTTAGGAGGGTAATTTAATCCTTTACAATTCATCAAATCATTACTCAATCGAAGGTCCAAACGTCATCCTTTATCTGTCAGAATTACACCCTTATTCTATTACCAGGGCAACATTCCATCTCTTTTAAATTCTACTAGTCTTGGACTCCCTTGAGTATATTCAGGCTATACTGAACTTTCTATAATTCCTGTTCTCATGGGCTTAATTCCAAGGACTTATCCCTTCTCATCACCTTCTCACTTGCCGTTTCTTATCCTTACTCCTGTCTTCCTAAAACCTTGTCGCTTTACCATACTTTAGCTTACGACCTACACAAATCTATTTATATAACTCGCAACCTTCCTTCAACTTGCTTGTACCATATATTTCCTTGTGTTATTCTGGAACATCAAGTGAGATATCGCATCGTCTCGAATTCTTCTTTTCTCTCTTAACAAGTCCTCTCGATACCTAAAAACCATAGGCTGGATGATATACCACTGACGACGCCGCTATCATTCCTGGATACTGAATCCCAACGCTTCTAGTCTTCTATCCTAAGTATGGACTATTCACAACCTTCTGCACTTGAGTATCTCGTACGTTGCTCACCTTTACCTTACTTGCCTTAAAATATCGAATCACATGTTTTATTTCTTTCACGACCTCCCTTCCACATAGGTATAATTTACATCCACAACTTGAAGCTCTATTATAATTCTTGCACCTCTAGTGCATACACAATCCGGTGGGAGCTTCATAATGACTTTTTATGAACATGGTACTCTTCTAACTGGCTTTCTCGTAGAGCCGTTATAGAATATGGTTATTGTACTATCTCTCTTGTACCTCGGATATTAAGAGTGACTCTGCTATGTTCTCAATCAACGTTTCTATAAGTTTCTATATCCAATAATCAGACTCCTAATTTACTTCATTGAGGTAACTCTTTAGTTTCCTCTTCCTTCTGATCAGCCTTTATGTAGGCTTGGGCTATCTTCCGGTCTGCGGCTCATGGTATTAGTTATTATTTTATCCTTTCATGCATGCTTTGGAATATCCATGATACAATCTTCTAATAATTCAATCTGTTATCTATGTCTTGGTCTCAATTCTTTTTTTTAACTTATATCGGAGTCTTCTATGGCTGTATGATTGTCAGCATATATTCTACATGGATAATACTCCGAACTCTTAAGTGCGTTCATCACGTAACTAAATCCTTACCATTATGATTGTCAAGCAATTGCTTTTCCTCGTCATCCCTCCACTTGTTGCATGAATACTTGTCTTATCTTAGTGCCCACACATATTGGAATTCCTTATATCCGATATAATCTTGACTACCACCTTTTGATTTTTTTTCTTTCCATTCATTAGCCAAGATAGGTGCCACTTTCTTATGGATTGCGTACAATGTTTTTATGAGACCTGTTGTTACAAGACCATTTCCTCTTTGGGTCACTGTGCTTAGGTTGAAGCCTCCTTCCTTACTTCCTCAGCTAGTCTTTCATTGTAGTACTTAGGGAGGACCCTCTGATTCTTGCAGGGCTGCAAGCTTATCACATCGTACTTTTTTTTATATTCGTACTCACCTACAATTATCCCTAGTTACTCACCTCCACACTTATGTGCTCGTACGGTTGTTTCTAAATTGAAGTTTTGACTATCTTCCTAGTAGGACTCACTTTTATTTCTGTAACACTCATACGGTGCCTTTCACTACCCTAACTCCTACCTGAATATTTCTCAAGGACCACGATGACATATCTGCGAGACTGAATTTCCCATGTTGGGGTTCACTATGCTTATCTTGCTCGATCTGTTGATTTATCTGTAACCTCTTGTCTATCCATGACTAGGGTCTTCCTGAATCAACTACTAACTACTCGTTGGCCCATTCTCATATTAATATTCTGCATAATCTTTCTTGGGTTATTTACTTTGTCTTAACTTACGTCTTGCACTGGCTCCTTATTTATCAAACATATCCCGAGCCGAAACCCATACTTCCTCTCCTTGACGTCGTGCTTGCATAATGTTCTAGAAACATAGCATATATGTAGGATTTGGATAAGTGCAATCCCATTTCTTTCTTATTTATTTTTCTCATTCTTCCTTCACCATTCCATAGTGACTAGAAACACTTAATTCCGACTTAATGCCACATCACCCATATTCCCCCATTTAGGGGAGTACTAAGAGTTGGAGCCACGAGGATCTACCTATAGATGTTATACCTTTTCATCTTTGGCGTATTTTCACATCATCGATGATCCTTGCTTGCCTTGCGGTAATCTTTCTGTATCAAGGACAACAAAATTTCCTTACTCGTGAGGGTGACACTTAGTGTAATTGGCACATACAATCCCTTAAGCTTAACTTTGCTCACTTTGCTTGCTTTAGGGAAGTGTCTTCCTGAATGACCATTCTCTAAATTGTTTATGAATCTTCTTCTGTTGTCTATTCTATTATCACCGGAACAAAATCTGAAATGCTCATGATGTCGACCATTATCAAATCACTCAGTCCCTAATCCATGTTTAGTATATCTTGTTCCCCAGCCCATACGGATTTCTATTACTCGGAAGGTCTAGCTTTTCCCACTGGTAATAACGTTAGAGTCACGAACGTATTTCTCGAAATAATGATATGACTTTAAGTCCTATACTCTTTTGTTGTCTCAAGGCCTATCACCTCTCGTTTCTTCCTTCACCTGACTATAGACTCTGTAATACTATCATTTTATTTATCTACCATTGTCTTCTATGTATCACACATTACTCATAATGCTTCCTTATCTCTCTCCTTATTTCCCCACTAATATTTCTGCCTATCACTTTCTTTTGAAAACTTCAATAATACATTCTTTTGCTTTTAGCTCCCCTTGCTTCATCCATTGGCTCTTCGGGATGCCTAGCATTCTCGCTCTACTAGGGACAGGAGCCATACTAAGGTAATATTTATTCCTTCTATGATTCTAGTGCCTATCTTTGAACATTCTAGTATTCATATATGGCTGTACAATTCTAGAGTGCACTATCTGGGTGTCTCACAAGGAGATGTATTAGCACATTTGCTATATCCTTCAGAAATGTCAACTAACGCAAACAATCCATTCACCATTTTGGGTTACTCTAACCCAAGCTGGATCCTGATATCTCGTCCTTCCCTTAAACTACACATGTTAGCCCCCATAGGGCATAACTGAAATGGGTGTGGCCAATTGTACATACCTCTGTTACTGTTGAAGATAACTCAAAATGCTTATATCTCTCTTCCTGAATTGTAGATAATGTTCATCTTTACTAACTGGGTACCTCGTACCCTTCTTCACCTTGCTTCTTTTACTTGTTGAAATTTTATCTATCTTCTAAATCTCTCATTGCCTTTCACCATAGGGGTGGATAGATACTCTTGCATTAAGGCTCCTTATCAAGAAGCTTGCACGTCTTAGTATCCACATATTCTGCTGGAGACCTTACATTTACTCATCATAAGCATGAGGCAAAATTGAGTTCCTCCGACTCAATTCTTCCACAGCCATGTTCAATCCCTTACCAACCGTCTTTCTAGATGTTGGTATTGTTGCATTACGAATATAATAGAATTTAGGAATTTGAATTTCTACGACTGAGCTCTACCACACGATCTAGAGTAAGAAGAAAGAGTGACAGTCTAAATGCCCTGTAACCTCTTACTTATAAGTGTGGTGCACAACACACCCACAAACAAGACACCACTAGACACGTCTTGTAGACTCCCTAGGACATAACTTCTCTGATACCACTTTTGTCATGCCCCGAACTTAGGGGGCGATACCGGCACCCGGTCCCTCACCTATCCTTGCATACCAACTTGCGACTAAGGGATTCAGAACATATAATGTCATTCTTTGGCCAAAGGCTACAGTGCAAGATAATTGAGAATGCTACATAAACATCAATATAATGCTAGGCCGTCATAAGTACTACAGCTGGCAGACCTACAAAATATATATAAAAGGCCTACAAGCCCAAAATACTGCACTAACTAACATGATATGTCTACAAGCCTTTACTGATGGATATTCTGTGATCAAAACAGGGCCCCGACCTACTCATATCATTTATACATATATACACAATATGTACACAAATCTAAAGACTCGGTAACTCCGAAGGACATGGAGCTTACCGATCAAGAAGAACTCGGGCAACACCTAATGATGAGGTCTACCCATCTGTCTGTCTGAACGTACACGCATGAAATACGGCACCCCCAGAAAAGGGACGTCAGTACGAAATAATGTACCGAGTATGTAAGGTAATATATTGAAAGTTAAAACTGAAGTGATAATATAATAACTGAAAGTTACTGGGAGTCAAAGATAATCTGAAGATATGCTCACCTGCTGATACTGATTCAACTCTCTCAATATAGTAAGTAAAATAGTTGACCGGCCTTATAAGGCTCGGTATAAATAACTTCTCTACTGTAGTAGGCTCGCTCATAGGCACTCGGCCATACTAGGCTCTGTATCTCGGCCATGCTGGGCTCGCTCATAGGCCCTCGGCTACAGTGGGCTCAGTATATAACTTACCATCTGATCAGAGATTGCCCAGTAGGGGCTGCCCATCGATTATAGCTCGATGGTAATGAAAATACTATAATACTGTATATATAGGCTCTCTGGGCTTTTGACTGGAAGAAGACAATACTCAATTAAATATGAAGTCCCGATAAGGAGAATACTGTAACTTATGAGACTAGGATAATGTATATAAATTCGGGAGCATG
This sequence comes from Nicotiana otophora, assembly GCA_000715115.1. NCBI lineage: Eukaryota > Viridiplantae > Streptophyta > Magnoliopsida > Solanales > Solanaceae > Nicotiana > Nicotiana otophora. Next base: position 34,795 of record AWOL01S0049992.1, read on the forward strand.
AACTTCTCTTTCTGCCTCGTTATCAAACAAATGTAATTATGAGATCATGCCAAAATGAAGGAAAGGATTAGCTTTAACGTACCTTATCCGATTCTTCTGGCAATCCCTCCAACACACGTCTATTGTGACAAAACATGTGGCGGTGGATTAAAGTAGGGGAAAATTTGTATGATATTCTTGAGAAAGATTGCACCATACTCCCTAAGAATCGCAAAATCCTGTAGCTATAACATTACGTAGTGTTGTATGATTTCGTATGAACTTGGCTGATCCCTTACATTTGTAGATGAGATTAAGCATCACAATTTTGTTCTATAAAGAGGCTTTTATATTAGTGGGTGTGGGCCCCACTTCATGTGCCTTAGTTGGCCAAAGAAACCTCCACATTCTTGCCACCTTTTATGTGATTTTAAGTGTCACTTAGTTTATCTTAGGTGGCTCCCACATTATGGGTTAACCTTTATCCAATAATTATCCACTTAATTACTTAATTAATTTGTTAATCCCCCATTGACCAATAATTACCCAATTATAAACATAATTAGGAATTATCTCCAATTTCTTAAGATACTACTAACTTTTAACACACTTTGTACACCTTACTATTATGGTCAAGTGGTACCTTGTATAGCACTAGTCCATAAATACTGGGTATTTTAGCTCGGGCCATATTTTATCCCAAAATGTCAAACTTTGACGAAATTCCCTTTCTTTGATTTGCTTACCTCTCACCTTCATGAATTTAATGATCACTTGTTTGAAATAGCATAATGCTTATAATCTCAAAATACTCTCATTCCTGAATTTTACGTCGATTAACTTACAACGTAACTTTAACATACGAAAATGCAGGATGTAACATACTACATGCGTCCAAAACTCCTATTGCTCATATATATACTTAAGACCTTGATTTTGAAAACTCATATTGTTGATAATCTATAAAGATGCTTGAAAATGAATGAAGTGAGTTGAAATTGTGTATTGCCCTTTTTGGGAAAAGTATTTCAAGAAATAATTGTGTGTTACTCGTCTATGATTTTAACTTGCGCTTCGATTGCCAATCATTTTACTCTACTTCATGGAAAGAAAGCTATTATGTTTAAAGTCTTCATTTCTAATGAACTTAAAGTTGTGATTTCTGGAATATTATATATGTTGATATATATGATAATGAAACATGAGAGGAAAGAAATGGAAGTGTGGAACTTGAAATGCAGCCATCGTGCCATGACTAAAGAAACTTATGAATGGCAAAAATAGCCAAGAAAATATTGTTGTTGTGAATGGTTGAAAATACTAATGAAGATTTATACAATGTAAAAGATGATGAGGTGAATACATTTGTATTTATGTTACCTTGTGTGAATAAATAAAGAAAAATATTTTTTGGAGTATCATTAGCAAACCGAGGAAGGGTGGGTCATAAGGCCAAGACCCGAAACTACATGAGTCAGTGTACGGGTGGATTGTGGTGGATTGTGATTATTTCCCTTATCTGGGATGAGATTGATATTAGCTGTGAATTGGAAAGTCAACCCACACGTCATATGTAGGAAGGCGGCCTAGCCGATCGGTTGGAGATCGGATGACATGTTGCGCACATGGTGGTACTTCTCTTGGTAACAACTTTTATCACATCACATGTCAAACCACATTGTCCATGGGGAGATGGCCTAGCCGATCCGGCGTGATCAGATTCTGTGCTAAAAACACGGTGGTATATCCGTGATAATGTTCTCCCAATCAAAAATATATGTTATTTTCGTATTATGAAAATTGTTATGTTTTCACTTTGCATTTGGATATCATTGATTGTTACTTGTTTCTTCCATGGATTGGCATTCTATTTCGTAAGAGGACATTTAGCTTTACATACTAGTACAATTCCATATGTACTAACTTACCTTTTGCCGGGGGCGCTGCATCTTTAATGGATGCAGGTAGTTCATCAGCAGGCAGTATTGATCCTTATTAATAGTTACACTCTACTCAACAGGTTTTGTTGAGCCTTACTCTGTTCAGGGCTTTATGTCATTTGACGTTGTATTTTGTGTATAGCCAGGGCCTTGCCGCCGACACTTCCATTCTACTCTTTTGTTGTACTTAGAGGCTCCGTAGACATAGTGTGGGTAGTGTTTGATGTTTGGAATTGAAGTATGGGTGGTGTTTGATGTTGGGAATTGAACTAGAAGTGTTGGTATTTTTGCAAACATGTTTTTCATCATATCTATAAACTTGTAATATTTTTGAAATCGTAAATGAATATCCTTTGAGTAATGGAAAAAGAATATGGAATACTTGACTCTTCTTTTGCCTATCACTTGTATTGATTCTTATATTGTTAATGGGAAAGGTTGGGTAAAAGGCATATCCCAGGCTTGCTTAACCAGAGTATCTTCGTTGAGCACCGGTAGCGCTCCTTGTGGTTGGGGAGTGACAATGATCTACCCACCAATTTGAATATCTACGAGTCTAATTTCTAACGCATTAACCCGTTCGTCGATACAACATAGGAGTGGAGTGATATTCGCGTTTTTGCGAGACTGCGCAAGTAACTCCATTTTGGACCCACAAGGTCGGTTGAAGTTTATCTTGATATATAAAGTTGTAGCCTTGGTCTCTTCGGCTCATATTGACCAAATCAAACTTAAAAAGTCTCTATAGATATCCTAAAAGCATCCTTAGGGTTTTGAAGCAATTCCATCATCAGCAATTCAAAATCACGATGCGAACACATCAACTCGATCCTTATGACATAGGCAATACTTTGCCATCCCCCTTTCTTATTATAACTCGTGTTTTGTAAGAGCTTCATGGTTAGGGAATATTTTCACCACTCCTTTCTCATTGCTATGTTCTAGCCTTTTTCTTGATCTTATAGGGTTGTTCAAGGGAAATATCAGCATGTATTGTATCATTGTATGTAATTCAATTCCATATGTGAATTATGGAAGGAAATAGTTTAGGTTGGAACTTCAAAACATAACAACAGCAAAAGGGAAAATCGCCCATTTGGCCTATGCCATCTGGACTTTCGTTTGTTCCCTTCCTTTGATGTTTTTTGTATACCTAAACCCATATGATCCTAATAGATTCAATTAAGATTACATAAGCTTAATTATAAATGTTTATGCTTAGATTATTCCTAAATAAGAGTTAGACTTTCATATCACAAGTTAGCCACTATGAGTCGACATTACATTCATAATTCTGTTTTGTCGATCGTTTGACACTATTGTGGATAACTAGATCTCCTTTAGTTTAATGTTATCATCTTTTCTAGGTATTTATTCCCGTGTATATTGTGGTGTTTTCTGCTGTTTTTGGGGATCATCAAGTTTTAGGGGAAATTCTATCGAAAGTTTTGGAAATTTAAAGAGATGGACAAATCTTGAGTTACTTGGTTCCAAATTAATTATTAAGGGTTCCTAATGAGTTAATTAATCTTTGTATCTCATGTACATAATCAGTTTCTCCCCAAAATGGGGATAGGCTCCTCCGTCCATCTTATGGATGACGAGCGTCAGATTACGTTTGTGATTCCGTTTAAGGATTCTATCACGATCTCTTGAGTCCATATGATGTGGCCACGTGTATTATGTCTCATACATACTTACATTGATTATGTTGGGGATATATCCCATAACACCAGTGAGACATATATATGAAATGCTAGGGGGAGATAGCCCGTAATGCCAACGAGGCCTATTGATTATATGCTGGGGGTATAGCCCATAACACCCATTGGGCCTGTTGATTATATATTTATCTACTGCGAGGAGGGTATGGCCCATAATACTAGTCAGGCATGTTATGTTCTCTTATATAGAAACATTTTGCATTGCATGACTATACACGAGGCTAGTTCAGTTTTACAGTTATCTTATTTGGGGGACATAGCCCATATTACCAGACATGTACATGTTCAGATAGTAGTTTGGTTTCAACACAGTTCAGCACCTTTAGTTCAATTCAAACTCAGGTGTTAAATAGACTATTTTTTAGCTTTCACCTTTTATTGAGATTTCTAGCTTACAACAATATTTTAGTAGGCTTTACATATGCGTTCCACCCTACATATTTTGTACATATTGTACTCACATCCCTTTAAGGGTGCTGCATTTCAGGTTGCGCAGGTACCGATAGATCAGCATTTCAGCCACATCAGTAGGCAATCCACCATCTGTTGGAGTCACTCCGCTTACACTCGGAGTTACTTATCTTTTGGTATATGTAGAGTCGACTAGTTTGGGTATGACAGGGCCCTGTTCCAACCAGTACTCTTTCAGTTCAACATTCCTAAAGGCCTGTAGATACGCACCCGTGCAGTTAGTATGTTTCTGTATGTCAGCTTGTGTTAGGCTTGTCAACTTTTCATATTGAACATTTATTATCAGCAATGCTTATGCTTGTTTAGTTTATCTGTTTATATTCATGATTAGTAGATTATCATCAAGTTTAGTGATGATCGGCACTTAGTGTCGGTTATCCGTCGCGGCCCTAGGCTGGGTCATGGCAACAACCTGGCAGATTATATAGTACTCTATTTTGAGGGTTTGGTTCATTTTAACATAGTTTGATTCGTAGAGCTCCATTTTGGGTTATTTTGGAAAGGATTTTCACCGGTTGGACCGGGGTAAGTATTTTCGACTTGGATTTTTCAATTATTCATGATTCTATCATTGTTTGTATAATTTAATTAGTGATTTTTGTTGGAGAAATTGGGGGGTTTTGTAAATGCTTT